>JAHWFP010188257.1:0-12955 GCA_023313725.1 Lithobius niger
TGTGGAGAAAGGTGGCGCACCTTCGCGGAAAAGAAACAAAAAAAAAAGGCCAAAAAGCCTGACATCTTCATTACCATTGATTAAACTCCGCCTCCCTTCCTGCCCGCCCAGCCACAAATGCCACCTCTTATTGCTTCCCGGGCTTAGGTTTGTGTCTCGTGTTTGAGAAACCGAACAAAGCTGGCATTCTTAATAAAAAGAAGAAACTCAAAGGACAAGCTTCACCGAGCATTAACACGCTTGAGTAGAGAAAAGAGATCGAGATTATGACGCTCTAAGTAACGGTTTTGTGAATGCGGAACGAACCAAGAAAGGTGTTTTTTTTTTCCCGTTGTTGCCGTTAGTGTTTAATAGTCTGCGTGTGGTCTGGCGTATTTTAGAAAGGTAATGAAACGGAGTTCTCAAGAATTGCGAAAGAGTAATAAAATTCTATGTATCACTGGTTTTAAGATGATGCATTGACTTTGAAGAACTGAAATTTTAGAGCAATATACCGACTTCGTTTCGCTGAAATGGTGGAGACGAGGGAGGAACTGTGCATTTTTAATATGGCTGTCGAAATATAAGATAGACTTCTTTTTAGTCTGCTGTTCATCTAAAACGGTTAGGAAGACGATAGCAAACTTATGATCCGCCTGGCCATCCGTCCATCATTCGCCTTTTTTAAACTCCGGAATGGCACCAGACAGAGAGAAACGGTTTTCACCATTAGATTCAGCGTCCAAAAAATTAGTAAAAAAAATTTAAAACAAAATTCCGGAACTATGAAACGGAAGTGGTCTACAAGTGACCGGAAGTGGCTGACAAGAGGGCAGTCCAAAACTCCGGAGCGTTTCTTGAACTCCGGTACGGTACCAGACAAAGCCAAACAAACGTTTTTCATCATTTAGATCCAAAATTTTAACAAAACTTTAGTTAAACCGAGTAAAAAGAAAAACTGGAAGTATGAAGCGGAATAATACTAATAATAAAAATAAAACTTTTTTTTTTCATGGAAAGACAAAAGGCGCATAAATGTTAACAAGTTCGTAAACAATTGATGAAATTTTAAATGGTCTTGCCAAATAACGATTAAGGTTACAGTGTCGGAGTCCTGCCTTAAACAACCCAAGCGTTGGTATGATCACGAGCTCACCCGGTAACTCGTTCCACACTTTCACCCAAAAGTGGCAAAAGTGGCGAAATTGTACAGAAGAACGGTTGTGAATAGGTAGTTGCTTCAGCCACTTGGTATTGATTGTGTATTAGCATTTTTTCCTCAATTCACTATGTCGCCCTTGCCTTATTGAATAAAAAGAGTCCCATTAGAATTCTGGGAATTTTAAAATTCTTATTCAAGGAGTTACTTTCACTAAGATTCTTATTCCAAAATGGGTCTGTAAGAGCCATTTGTCACACCGTGCTTTTGATTTGGTAACAAGCGGCTCCTAATTTGTATTATCTGTTTATTTGTATACATTAAACAAGTTGCTTTTTGATGTACTTATGTCTGTGCTCCAGAATTGAAACTGGAGTACGCTCATCGCTTGCTAAGAGTGTGCTGAATGCAATGATGGTTGAGCTTGTCACCATTCAGTGGATCTGTACCACGGATTATCTTTGCGGTGCAAGGTTTGGCCATCCTGTAAATCCCTGTAATCCTGGGCAAGATTTGGCCATCCTCACACAATTTGTAGGAAGCTATTGAAGAGGTTGGACTTATGCGGCATCCATTGGCGTTGGAAATCACTGTCAAACTGACGTTATCGTTAAAGTCTGGTGTGAGGGTGCGAGTGAGCTGGGTGCCTGGTCATTCGGAAGTGGAGGGTAATTTGGTGGTAGGTTCTCTGTCAAGTATGCACCTAAGTGGAAGTTGTGTCTGTCCATAGTGACGTGAAGTCAGTGGTAAGTTCAATGGCACGTTCTGTACGGGAGGAGCTATGGTTCCATGAGAACAGGTGACATTCACTCTTTAGTATACACCCTTCAGTGTCGCAACAGGTTGAGCTTGACTCCCTTTCTTGTTATATTGCAGTTACCCGGTATTGCACGTATACCACTGAATGCATTCCTTTGTGGACTAGGGTTAGATTCATCACCATTGTGATATTGTGGGATGGGGTCAGAGGATGTAAAGCATGTTTTGATACCAAGTTCCCTTTGAGGCCCCCCCCCCCTCCCGAGACTGAGACTTGTGGCTGGTATCTAGCATGCCCTTATGCTTTTGAGTATTTTTGAGACCACTTCAATTTGTGCTCGTTGCAGGCTGTGGTCAGGTGTTGTTTGAAGAGGGTAATCTGGTGGTAGAATCATGTAAACGCTCACATGGGCCATAGAAGTGGAAGTTCTGTCTGTCCGTAGTGATGAGTGAAGTCTGCGGTAAGGTCAATGGTACGTTCTGAATGGGAGGAGCTTTAGTTCTGCGAAGTCAGGGTGTTGTACACCTTTCAGTGTCATGGCCGGTTGGGCTTGACTGTGCTTTCCTCTGCATGCTACAATGACCCTGTCGCGACTGCATACTGGACATATACACCTGAATGTATACTTATGTGGACTAGGGTTAGATCCGTCACCAGTGTGCTATTGTGGGATAGAGTCGGAGGATTTAGAGCAGTTTTTGCTGCTATGTTCCCTGTACGATCCCCTCGAGGCTTTGGCTTGTGGCTGGTACTCAACATCCCTTTAGCCTTTTTGAGTCTTTTGGGTTTTGGGGCCCACCTTGACCGCTTGAATTTGTGCTGGTTGTAGGCTGTGATCAGGTTTGTTCGGAAATGGGGCAGATTTAGATGTTGCATTGAGTTTTGTAGGATTGTAGTATTGAAATATCGGAGGTTTTGTGTAGTGTTGTAGTAGTTGGGTGTGTCGTGATCTTGTGGTGTAGTAGTATATCGTATTGGATTCCTTACTTTGTAGTTGCTGAGATGTAGATATGTGATCACGATTGATTACTGTTATAGTGGGTCATTGCTCCCTTTAATAAATCGATCAATCAGTGGAAACCTATTAAGGCCAAAAAAAAAAAAAACCAGTAAACCTGAACTTTGTCAGCTTTTTGTCTCGTAATTCTCGTAAAACTATCTTGATCCTCCATCTTGAAAAACGCACTGCACAGTGCGTATTTCAAGATGGCGGATCGTGCATCCAATAATTGTCTGCAACTAATGGCATTTTAAATTGTGTATTTCATCATTTTTACTGTGATCAAGAAAGACAACAATAGGTTTGTCGAAAATTAAAAAACGTGTTGTGTTTTAAGAATTTGTGGTTATTTCATGTCACCAGGAGCATACCTATTTCGATATTCAAGAGTAAATCACCGTAATCGTCCTTTTGACAGTTTTCATTTTTGTGTTCACTCACTTCCATCGTGGGGGGGCTAAATTCTCGTGGGACTCTCGTTAATACATTATTGAAAATACCACTTTGATCGTTTGCGCCGCTTGTTCTTGTCATTCAGGCAGGAGCACGGGCGTTGTGTTTGTTGTTAGGGTCGCGATAATTAGGTCCATTTATAACAGTTGTCGCTGAGTGATGAGAAGGACAGGATTGATGCTAGGCGACACCTTACGTTTTGCTCGTCACTACGACCTAAACCCAAAGGTTTAGTTTTAATTGCTAGAAGTAGCGCATCCATAATTTCTTTGCGGGAGGAGAGGGATGTGGGGATTGGAATCCAATTCAGCAATGTGTCAGTCCGTAATGCAATACGGCAACAATCAATACGTTAATACATTTAAAAGTTTAGAATTATGAAATATGTGTCTGGGTTAGTGCATTCCAAACATTTATAGGTCGGTGGGAAGAAATATCTACAGTAATCCACTCCCTCCTATAAGGTTTTCCACAACAATCGTATGAAGCTGGCCTCTCTTATGGTCGCCTCCTCTAATTGAAAATAAATTATTACAGTCTATGCTTCCGAGTTTATGTCGAACTGAGTGTTAAGTTTACGTCAATTTGTTAGCCTCCTTAATTCAACGGAGCCTAATTCAATATTTTCAAACGTCCGGAGTAACTCATGTTTTTAAGACCAGCAAGTGAAACATCGATAAACCGACTCAACACGGTCAACATCCTTAAAGATTACGAAATGCGGTGACCAGACTGGGCTTGCATATTCCAGAATTGGCCTCAACGAACCGTCTAAATGCTTAAATTAGCCCTTTAACATCACCAGAAGTGAAACAAGGCGTCCGTTAATTCAGGTACGGTGTTTGGGAAAGAGAAGGGGGGGGGGCTTCCCTTGGAGGAGCCGTGTAAAACAATTAATTTTCAGCAATTCTATATGTCTAGTTGTTTACTTTACCAAATTTTTACTGTAAACTTCGAGTCTGGGTCCTCTCCTTTCTCAGGTTCGCCACTGACGGCTCGTGATTTCCCAATAGCCTAATACCTACTTATTTTTAATTTTGTAGCAGGTGGAACGTAAGGCCTGCAAGAGATAGGCTGACATGACATGATACGCATTCGAACACGTTTAAGTAGAAGCATTAAGGCGCGTATACGCAGCAAGAGCTTCTCGCTCGCCGAAAACTATTTGCTAGTCAACCGTTATTTATTTATTTATGATTAGTTTCCCGTCGCTACTAAATGAATGCGATAATAGATAAGAAATTGTATGTATTATAAATAACAACACGGATAAAGAACAAAAAGCTACAGTAATTTTGAACATTGCTACAAGATTGTTGTCATTTCACGCTATTTCCAAAATTTTCTATTCTCCCTCAAAGTACAGTTTCTAGCAATGATCAAACTTCGGTAGAATAAATAGCTTCTCGCAGCGAGAATTCAAAATCCAACATGGCGTCCATTTCGTAGCTATCGAATCGAAGACAAACCATCGAATGCCGGCATACAAAAAACAGTCCGTCGTCTTGTACTGCAGTAAAAATTGGTTTCTTGTTGTCATAAATCGACGCTCAAATGCTGCAAGCATCGTATACGCCGTGTCACGAAGCACGAGGAGAAGATTTGCGCCTGCGTCGTTGCCATGGTTACTAATACGCATAGACAACTCGAAAGCCGCATACTCCAGTAAAGGTGAGAGGCAGCCATCAGATTTAGTATCGATCAAGTAAAAGCTAGTGAGCGAGAAAACTGTCGTTGCGTAAACGAGCCCTTATTGTTGCTGTCCTAGCGATGTTGGCTAGTTTGGAGTTTAAAACTTATGTATTCGACCATTTAATCTACATTTGATCACATCTGCCCCTCTTCAGAAGCTTAACATGTAAAAAAATGTATGTTTAAAACGGCACAAACAGGTACTAAGATTTCGACATTAAATAAAGTAGCAATAAAAATATTAAAAAAAAAACAGAAAGCAGCATAAAAATCTACATTAGTCCAAATCGAATACGCCATTCATCCCCTCTAGCATTGCGTATGATAAGGGATTTCAACACCTGGAAATTTATAATTCAAAGTTAATTTAGAACTCACAGAGCCATCCGAGATAAACGCTTAATAGTAACGTTGAAACTTACTTATAACGATGCTCCGCTCGTGATCAATATGTCGCCTTTTCATTCGCTTTCAGCCTATTTTAACACGTAAAGCCTTGGTAAAACCGGAATAGAGATGTCTCTGCTTTTAGGCCTAACGCATAAAGTATTAGTAAAACAGAATTAGACAGGGGGTCATAAATGTTTCAGGCAAGTCAAGGGGTGGGGAAATCACAAAAAATACACTGACCAAACTGGACGAAAAAAAATTGGACCTAAAAAATTACACTTTCACTTTCACGAGTCAAAATTTCTAAAGACATCGAGGCTGGGGGGAGGGGGGCTGCCCCCCGCTAGTTCCCCCCCCCCCCCCCCATCATATATGTTTTAAAAGATTTTCACGTTATTTTTAGTGTCATCCGGTGAATAGTTCTTTAAAACCACTGACAAAATTTTTAACAATGGGGAAATTTTCATGTTGCAAATGTTGATGTCGTGAAAGGCAATGACAAAGAGCATTCGTAACATCAAAAGTTATTCTACCGTCATATCCATATCTAAAAACTATGACCTATAAAACTTTCATTTGGATATTTGGCGCCGTTTGTATGTGTAAAATTAATGGCCTGCTGTAACGTACCTCTTGCAATTATAGCAAGTTATCTATTTTATAACAAAGACTAAGGGTTTTAGCGCTGACCAAGATTCGTATTGAAGAGAATCGGGAGCCAGGAGGCCAATCTATCAGTCGTGACCCGGGGCTTGTGGGGACGATCAGTTCAACCACCATTTGTCATGGTAATGAGACGCTCCAAACAACTGCATGAGCCATCAAAAGTGACGGGAGCCATCACGACAACCGGGACTAGTCAGGTTGTCTAAGGACTACCGACGTGCCCACCCATGCACTCGTGTAGAAGTGATCCCACTGTCGCCATTCTTGTCACGTTTGCTTTTATTTCCAGACTTCCGTGTTGCGATCACACCCATGTGAAAAGAGTTTCGTGCTCGTCTCATTTTTTATTACTGGACAGCGTACTAAACTAGTAACTAAACCATGCGCAACGGCTGTTTGCTGTGACGTCACCATGAGTTAGCCAATGACGAACGAGGACAACGGCTGTTTGGCCGTCTGATTGGACTAGCCCAGTCACGTGATGTGCACGTCACAGCAAACAGCATGGCGTGTGGTATAGCCACATCGTTCGCGCGTCTCACTCTATTGACGTCGATCCACGTTTCATGCAGTTTAATTTTTGACGAACTTTGACGTCATGAGCAGTTGTCAGAGCTGTTTTTCGAATTTTTTTAGGGGCGAGGGGGCAAAGAATCGCGTTACAGCAATGAAAATAGTCCTATCCGGAGCATAAGTTTTTGCCTATCATAGGCACTACTCTCATCTTTGTAGATGCCTTAGTTCAAAAGGAACACTGTACAAGCACGCACAATTGTAATCATGAGTAAAAGCTAAGCGTTGTATGATACTTAAATGTGTCTTATATTTTAACCTTCAAGCTAATCTTCAAACCTTTTCCCCAAAGACGGCGATCTCCAATCTTCACTACAATTCTGGTGTGCGAGCGGCGTCACTTTAATTGAACGAAAACTGAGTCAAATTTGTATAACACGTAGGTTGTGGCATTGCTTTATTCGTGGCTAATCCCATGTAACTGTTTCCAACCATGCACGAATCCGTTTTTTCCCCCCCCCCCCCCAAAAAAAAAAATGGGAATTTTCAACTTCTGTGACAATTCTGGCGATAATGTGTGCCTTTTCGCAGGGATCTTGTTTCATTTTATTGTTTTCATCCACTGCGTTTGTTTTCTTTTATGGTTACAACCCCCTATAATTGAATGAATGAGAAAAAGCCCGTCTGTACAAACATGTATATTGACTTGGTTATATTCCTACGCAGAAGCTCTTCTTCCGACAAAAACAAAATCAGCAGCAAACAAACTTTGCCGTGTTTTTCAAAATGTCACATCATAATATATGTTAAATGTCACTTAAAAACCATGAACTACCATGAATAATTGACATTTTAATTATAGGATGCCGGTGATATTTTGAAAAACATGACAAAGTTTGTTTACTGCTGATTTTGTTTTGGTCGGAAGAAAATGCTGCCGGGATAAAATGCATCGAAATAAAACCTAGTGAATATACATGTTTGTGCAGACCAGCTTTTTCCATTTATTCAATTGCAGTAGGTTGCAAGCATAACGGGGTAAAAAAAAAAAAACTTTTATTTTATTAACTACAAGACCACCGTAAAAAGGCACACTTGCACGCCAAAATCGTCCTAGAAATTGAAAATCGAAATTTTATGGGGAAGAAGGTACGCTGTACAAAGGTCTATGTGGATTCGTGCGTTTTATACAAGTAAATATACATGTTTGTGTAAACTGGCTTTTTAGTCTTCTGTACAGCCGTACCGGCTAAGAAGACTATTGCAACGACTTTGTCCGTCCGTCCGTCCGTCGCTTTTTTCAACTTCGCAACGGTACCAGATAATGACGACCATTGTTACAAAGTTAGATTCAGTGTGAGAAGTTATTTAAATAACATGGCAAAATAAAACATCGTTACTTCCTTATAGCTAATAGAATTCTTCGACGTAACTAAATTAAATAATAACATTGATCGTCGATTTAAAATCCTAAGGTAACACTCAATAAAAACAAATGGGTTTTAGTTTTGTTTAAAATAGTCTTATCGCATTGTTGCATGAATGAATAGGCTTGCCGTCGAATCAAATTCTCCGTTAGGCCTATATCTGCTACTTACGAAATTAAAACTGCATTTTAAAAATTAGGCCTAAAAAATGAAAATTAGGCCTGAAATCATGTTACCATGGCAATGTCAAGTTGCTACAAGTCGCTGTTGGCTTCATCAACAGCGTCTCTCTTCACTTCCCTACTACCACTGATCTATATAGCTTACGTTGCGTGTTATGTTGTAACACTGTAACTGTGTGCCTGTAGGCGCACCGTGTTGCAAAAATGAATAGGCTTACTATACAATCCATATCTCCGTTAGTTGCTCTTACGAAATTAAAACTGCTTGTAAAAATTAGGCCTAAAAACTGACAATTATGCCTAAAATGTAAAATAGGCCTAAAAGCTAACACATTTTTAACTGACAATTGTGATGGCTATTAGTATAATAGAGATAGCTGTTGGCAGTGCATGATAGAGGTGTGCGCCAGAACAGAGGTGTGGACAGAAGATCGGTGCGACTAGGCAGTCGCTGTAGCCGCTTTTTTTTTTTACATTCAACGAATTTTTGCACACCCTTTTATCTTATCCCCTGTAATTGCTTCGCAAACTCAATGGAGAATCTTCCGTGCTAATCAGCTTGCATTTTCCCCCAAAATGACGTCCTTAATTTCCAGCTCGATTCCGGAATAAATGGTCCGCCTTGTCTAGCGCTTTACGAATTAAACCCAATGGGAACCTAATTGTATTTTTAAATAACTAATTACAGATGCAAACCTATTTACGTTGCCTTTTGGACTTATATGTCAGACTGTCGGAGCGGGGAATTGAACCCAGGGCTTTTGGAACCAAAGGCCATAGGGATGGGTCGGTAACCAAAACCGAAACCGAATTTTCGGTTTTTACTAAAAACCGACACCGAAACCGATTGGGATTTTGTGTCGGTTCTTCGTACTGTGTTCGAAAATCAAAAAATGATTTGTTGTTTTACATTTTTTTTAATAATTATCATTTTCTATGCATAAATGACAGCAAAGCTCCAAAAGCTATTAAAACGACAATAGTATAGGAAAATGGTGCCACAGGCGCTAGACCCACGGTCCATGACGCTGCTGAAAGTGAAAGCAGGAGTAAGTTGAAACTAGTAATACTACTGATGCAAGAAAAAAAAAGTAGGAAAAACTGGTTGGGGTGGATGGTGGCAAAAACCGATACCGAAACCGAAACCGAGGTTTTTTGTGTGTGAAAACCAAAACCGGAACCGAAATCAAAAAAATGAAACCGACCCATCCCTAAAAGGCCAAGGTCCTACCGCTGAGCCAGAATGAACCGGCCTGCAAACCTATTTACGTTGCCTTTTGGACTTATATGTCAGACTGCCTGAGCGGGGAATCGAACCCAGGACCTTTGGAACCAAAGGCCAAGGTCCTACCGCTGAGCCAGACTGACACGGCCAAATATGGCCGTGTCAGTCTGGCTCAGCGGTAGGAATTGTATTTCATGTTACAATGCATATTTTATCGCTTCGTTTCATTATTATTTTTTTTTGTTATGTTTTTAATTCGTTAACTTGTGGTTACGCGTAAAAGCGCCTTAAATCTACCAGTACGCTTAAAGGCTATTCAACCCTCAACCAGGGGTGACGGAAGCGACACTACTTATGCTAGCGGTGATCATTCGAAGTTATCGTATCACTAAAAAAAAATTAGTGTACGTTTAACACACATAGAGTAGTTTCTCGCATTTTTGCACCGTATATAAGTGCAGATTTACCCTTTACAGCCCATGCAAAGTGTGTGAGTTTTCTTACTCAGGTGGGCCACGGGATTCGAGCTGGCATTCTTGGTTTGGCGACGAGGACGCTAACCACTGGACTGTTGGTGCTCGCTTTGCTCTGATCCCTTCACAAAGCTCGCGCTGTGCGTTGGGACTTAGATTTTTTGGGGGCTGTTCAATAGCCGTCCATTCAAAGGGGCGCCAGGTTATGAAGGGTTATTTTGAAGTCTACAGTATGATCGGCGGATTCTGTGAACACTTCTAAGAGATATGTAAAGCTTCACGTTGGAAAATAACTAATTTTTGAAATGCAAGGCGTTTCGGATCAAATAACATTCTAGTTGGAAAAAAAATCATTTCGAACAAGGTAAATTTGTAAGTAATAGTAAATTGTTCTTGAGCTGCCCCTCACAACTACCTTTTCGGCTCAGTCAATTAACGGAGTGACCATCTTTGCCGACGATTGAAAGCAAAGCATATAATTGAGTTCTGCAGGTTGTAAATTCTCGGCCGAGCGAGAAATGCTCCGTTGGAAGTGTTTTCCATTGTCTTTATGAGACTGACGGTTGTTAAAGCATCGAAAGGAGGCAGGCTATCTTCGTAGTTATTGGAGGCTGCATCGTTGGGAGCAAGTAGGGCACTCGGATGCATTCTCGCGACCACTAACCTTTTAGATCGGGTTTCCTTACTGCCGCTCTCGTATAGCTAAAACTCGAACTCGAACATCTCCGAAAATATTTGAGCTAGGAATTTCATCTTTGAACTCGTGAATTTCATGCACCATGCTCCCTTGTCATGAGATTTCCACCAAATCAGAACAAAACTGTGAACGTTATCGTGTGCCGAACAGATAAACACAATCACAGACAAACAGACATTCAAAACCAAATGCATCCGATTATTAAGACCTGCCTCGCTTCGCTAGGTCAATTAATGACCAACATGCTCATTCGCAGTGTGTAATTACACAAGCGATAAGGGACCAGGCCATTGGTGCTTAAACGGGGGAAGTGAGGAGTTGCCCCTCACTGACTGGCATTTAAGGGGAGGGGGGGGGGGATATCGATGTATTTATTATGTAACAACAACACTCCTATGTCCATGAGCTACCATACCTAACCTGTGTCGCAAACCGTGCATTCAACACCACCAGTTCTTCAGCTAGTTATTGATAATTACAGCAACGACATAACGAACGGAGAGGCGGTTGGGCGTGACGAAGTGTCCATGATAATATTACCGCATGTTTCGTATTTTGCTCTGGGGCCCAATCGTGACCGGTGGAGGCTAAAATGAAGTCGTACGGCTACGAAAAATTATTGGGCATAAAAAAAATGTAATGCCCGAAAAAACAATTTAAAAAAATGTGCATAAAGTTAAAAAAAAAAATTACCACTGATCTTTATACTCAGAACAGTGCTTGTTTTGCTGCTTTGAAGCGCTTTCGCACTGCATGACAGAACCGCTTTCGTGTACTGCTAAGCGCGTTAAGTTTTCCTCCTATCCTTTTTGTGCGGTTACCTTTAAGTTAAAATGTAGAAAAATTCAGGAAAAAATCTGCAGATGTTCATAAATTTGAGTAAAAAATAGTTTTGTTGGGAAACTCGAGAATACAGACATATCTGCGAATCTCGTAACTCTAATTTTGAATGACGAGTGGAGGAGATCGCTTGTAAAATGGTGATTCGATTTTTCATTTTTGCCGAAACCGAAAGTGTTAGGAATTAGTTTATTTTACGTAATAGATTGTTTTAACAATGTTTTCATTTGAGTCAGGAAGTGTGGAAATTTATTTCACACCTTATTTAAAAAAAAAAAAAAGTTGTGCTAATGTTTATTTGAATTCACGAGCAGAAAAATAGGATAATGAGGTTGTAATGTGCAATATCAGGGTTTCTTACGGCCGAGTGGCACGGCTGTAGCATCGATGAGAACGTTAACTAGTTACACCGTCTCACTTCTTCCCGTCGTATGCGAGGCCCTAGCGGTAGTTGCGGCTGCTAACACCTCCGATAATGCTTTGCTGTCGAGCTGCTTCGAAGGCAAAAGCATTAGCATAAGTAGTAGCCGCAACTACTGCTTTGGCCTCGCGTAGGACGGGAAGAAGTGAGGGCGCGTTTATGCAGCGACTCGTCTTTGCATTCTCGCAGCTAGAACTCAATCGCGATGGCAAAGGTGACATTGCCATGGTAACAACACTAAATGGGTTAGCTAAATCCGACATCGTTTGAGTAAATACTTGCAGTCTTATAATCCGTCCCAATAATATAAAGAATTCTTCATGACGAAACAATTTTCCCAAACACTTCTGAACTCACGTTATTTGGTGATTTGGACATAAAACCGCCGCCATGTTGGAATTTGAGGTGATTTCTAGCTTCTAGCTGCGAGAATGCAAAAGCGAGTGGTTGTGTAAACGTGCCCTAAGGGCTCGTTTACGCAACGAGACCTTCTCGTTCGCCAAAAGCTATTTGCTAGCCAACCGTTATTTATTTACGATTAATTTCCCGTTTCTATTAAATGATTGCGGTAATAGACAAGAAATTAAATGTATTATAAATAACAACACGGACAAAGAACAAAGTGCAACAGTCATTTTAAACATTGTTGCTATTTCACGCTATTTCCAAAATTTGCTATTCTCGCTGAAAAAATAGCTTCTAGCAGTCATCAAACGACGGTAGAATAAATAGCTACTCGCAGCGAGAATTCAAAATCCTACATGGCGTCCATTTCTGAGTTATCGATTCGAAGACAAACCTTCGAATGCCAGTATTCAGGAATCTGTCCGTCGTCGTGTACTGCAGCAAAAATTGTTTTCTAGTTGTCATAAATCGACGCTGTCATGTTGCAAGCATCGTACGTCGTGTCGCTGCACGAAGAGAAAATTTGCGTACGCTTTGTTGCCATGGTTACTACGTATAGACAACTCGAAAGCCGCATTCTCCGAACAAAGGCGAGAAGCAGCCAGCAGATTTAGTATTGACCACGCAAAAGCTAGTGAGCGAGAAAATTGTCCTTGCGTAAACGCGCCCTAAG
>JAHWFP010188258.1:0-12433 GCA_023313725.1 Lithobius niger
TTTTGTAACGGGTTGCGGGAACAAGAGAGTTGCAAGAACAGGAGTTGCAGGAACAAGAGAGTTTTGCATTGGGTTGCAGCGGACCCCGAACAAAGTGAGAAAGCACAAGCCAAGTGGTTGGCTACAACCTAGTGGGCCAAGGTATGCAGAACGTAAAAATATATAGTCCAAAAGAGGATGATATATAAAAAAAAAAGCATTATTTCGTGTTATATTCTATGTATTGCCTAGCAAAATTGCACCGCAACAATCTCTTACAACAATCGTTAGCTTTCACGGGAGTTAGACTACTTTTGTCAAGTTTGCGATGGATCGTTGGGAAAGGACAACTACCTAGGAGATGGTATGTTCTCTTTTCAATTGGTACTCGAGCGTAGTTTAATATTGTCGATAAATGTTATCAAACCAGAGTTACATTTCGAAGCTGAAAAAATACGGAACACTTGCGCGAGATGTTTTTATCAACTTCGCATTGCAACGAGGGGCTGAGAACATTTATCGACACTTAAACTACGCTCGAGTGACATTTGAAACGAGAATATACCATCTCGTAGGTAATTATGCTTTCCAAACAATCCATCGTAAACTTGAAGTCTAACTCACCGTGAAAGCTGACGATTGTTGCAAGACAAACATTGCACCAGTCACGGCTCATCAACCAAAGTAAAAGCATGTTTTATTTTAATGAAAATATTGTTTCTTAGATTTAAAATTGAATATGATTCGTAATCTTTCTAACTTTTAAGGGAATTATTATTAATTTATTTTGAACTATTTACGTTTCAACTAATTACGTACTGCATTAAATATTTTACGTGCTGCCGTTGCTTCTACCACTTGCATTGAATATTAGCGGCCGTTAGGCCTAACATGTTTGGGCGGAAAGCTGTTGCTGGCTGATCGTTTTGCCACCATGGCAACCAAAGATTAATTGTTCGTTTCTGGCAAGTCGAATCATAACTTATGTACGACTCGGCAACATCATATTTGTTTAGAAATTAGTTTAAGCCTACTAAATATAGTTCTGTCATATTTGCGTTGTGTGGCGGAGACCAAGAAACCAGACGATTCGATCACAAAGACAACATGGATGGAAGAGCTGACAGTTTTATCAGAAAAAAAATGCCAATGTGCATGTTTTATCAGTGTCAAAGAGGGGTGATTGGCTGATGGCTGACGTTTCTGGCTTTCCATTGGTTAATTGCCGTTAGAAAAGTATGAAGGTGTGTTCTCAAAGAGAACTGCTACACGCAAGATAAAACGAAGAATCTGTAGTGTGGTGGTATTAATCATTGTAAGCCAACGACCTGGCTTTCCCCAAAGTTAAGGTCAGCACAAAGTTATTCCCTGTTATTGCTGACCTTTTCATGCTGTCACCAACAAAGTTAAGGAGTAAAAAAAGCACGGTATAACAGATTACAGGAAGGCAAACCAAGTTGTGCTACATAAAAAGACGATCAACGTTTCGAAAATTAACAATTTTCGTCATCAGGTTTGCATAATAAAATTAAAGCATGGCAAAAGTCATCCTATGTTAAATGCATAATTACAGTAATTTAAAGGGATAAAAACCACCAGTTTCCCCTCTCAAAAGAGACTGAAACGGCAGTCGAAATGCACAACCCAACCGGCTTTTTGGGAAACCGAGTCGCAAGACAAGGTGTATGCAAATCGCGTCACCTGTTTTTTAGGTATGATCCATTCGTTGATGATTTGGGGGTTGCACAGTATGCCTGGAAAAAGTGTCGAGCTTAAATGTTTTAATTACAGAAAAATATTTTTTGGTATTTCTTATCTGGCATTAAGTGGTTATGTACAGGTGGTTTATGCGTATGGATGACAAGCGTTTTAAGATTAATACACGCACTAGTTTGTTTTTCTTGAAAGAAGATTCGAATCTTGTCCAAAACTTTGTAAATTTGTGAAACGCTGTTCCTCGTCTTTTTATGTGTCACTGCTTGGTTTGCCTTCCTGTAACCCACAAGGTTTCTTCCTTTCTTTTGGTTTTTGTATTTCATTTTGAAGGTTTCGACTTCAAACGTTTATAAAATAAAATTTAATGTCATACAGGTATTTGTTCCCCGCTTTTTTCTTTGTTCCCCTGGATTGTTTGTTTATGGAATGAAATGTACAATCCTTCAAGTTGAAACCCTCTACAATCACGAACGCTTTCATTTACCCATTGCACAGACGGCGCCACTCTCGCCGGCCTTACTCTACGTTTAGAACTGGTTTCGAATGACGATTCTTTCCAGCGGCTTCCGTCCCTCCTTCCGGTTCCGTCTAATCCATTTCACCTTTTCTGGTGCGCAGCCGCCCTAAGACGACATAAAACTGCCAGATTCAATATCTCCGACGTAACAGTTATGGAAATTTAATCTTTTATTGGCCATTGAAGGAATCGAGTGTCTTCCCTCCTCCGATAAAAACGATCGCGCTGCCTGGCTGGGCTGAAGATGGCGATTCTGCGTGGCTCTTCTCTTCGGAGGAGCGCCTCCCGCTTTGTCTGCTTCAATGCTCGAGGCTTTTTTTTTTCTACCGTCTTTTAGTCGCTGCCTCCGCACTGCCATTCGTTTCAAATGGATGCATGGTTATGTACTATTGGTTTCTGAACGGAGAGGAATGAAAGTTAAGCAAAATCACGTGAATTTTTACCCCTTATGAAACGACTAGCCGAAGCTGAAGGTGTTGAGTACACGGTTTGGAACACTGGTTCGGTATGGTGGCTCATGTGTATGTCCATGTTCAACTAAATTAAGTTTCTTCAAAGGTTTGCACACACTGGCTAATAAATGCTGATTTTCGTTTGCTTCGCTCACTCAATCAGCGCATCCTGTGACTCAAATCACCCACCTCATCGCTCCCCCTCCCCCTCCCCATGATCAATTCTATTGTAATTATTCTTCCATGTTCATGATGGCGGAAATAAATGAGCCTCAAGGCGGTCTCGAAGCTGCCCCTTCGAGAAGCATGCTGTCCTGAAAGGCTTTCCCCATTGCTGCCCTCCTACCAGATGCACGGTGCTTATACTTAAAAGTTCTTAAAAGTGGTTACAAGAAATGGCAGTTCTAATGGTACGATCTTATTATGTAGATGGACGTACATTCATTCCATTTAAAAGTACCACTTTTAGCACATTTTCCCCACAAACTGGGACTTTTGGCTTCAGTAAAGTTTGTCCCCTTACTGGATGTAGCACCGCACAAGTACAGTACATAACACCAAAAATTAAGTTTAATTTACAGCCCAATTCACACTTTATGGACTTTGTCACCTAAATACAAAGCATACAGAACGAAGACAATGACCTATTTTACCCAACCTACAATAAAAAAAAACCTGAACTTATGGACTTGTAGGCTACCTTTCTTCAACAAATTTTTTCACCGAATTTGAATTTTTCTTGTGGCCATCCTTTATGAATAGAATAGAATAGAATAGACGTTGTTGGCCAATCAGCTTACAGCTTTTTGAAGGCACAAGCAGCAGATGTTAAGTGGAAAGAACCACCATCGTAAAGAGTTGTTTTTGCCGCAGGAGGGAGGAAACCGGAGTACCCGGAGGAAACCCTCGTGCAACGGGCGGGAAACAACCGGAGAAAACCCGTATATATACACCCTTCCCAGGATCGAAACTGGGTCTGTAGGAAGCCAGATATGTGCAGCTGGGACCAAGACGTTTATCGAATCTGATACGCCCCAGTCCTCGCAGCTACCCGTGCATCCTACCCATGTGGTTCTGTGTCCCGGACTAAACTTCGCTTCCAGTTCTTTATGGAAAGGGTTGTCCATGTTTGGAATGCCATTCTCTCTCATGTTGCTTGTGCCCCATCTCTTAATGCCTTCAAATTTCGTTTTGATATGCTTGTTCGTTATTATTGGTGATGTTTGTGTGGGTGAGTGGGTGCTTCTTGTGCCTTTTCTTTTTCTATTTCTATTTCTATTTCTGAAAGTCATAGTTTGGTAGATTCCTTAAATCTGCAACAAAATGGAACAAGATGCAGCCAACTTCCACCAAAATGGGACCTCCTCCTCTAATTATTCACCGCACTACCTTCTACCCTTTTTCTTTTTGGTATAAACATCGTCTCTCAGTACGGATCGATCGCTTTTGACTAGAGAGGTATTACGCAAATTCACTTTCTCGCTGAATTACAACGCTACTTTCTTTTTCGACATGGTTTATGAAAAGGGCTCAAACAACGACGCAAGATCCCTCTCATTGTTAGGTTCTTTCGGGATCCCCATTGTCACTCAAGGAATTTTATCTCCAGAGGGGCTTTTTATCGGCTTAGCTATTTTCTCTTATCAGCAAATGCAGTCAACTCAAAAACCTCTTAAGACGATCCTTTCTCCCCCCCCCCCCCTCCACTACTTCTCATCCAACCCCTTAGGCCATCCATACACCGTCTTTTTTTTTTACGTGGGTTTGTTTCATTATACCTAATACCTATTTAAAGAGAGGGCGCCATGGTCGCAGGATAGGCCTTCGTTGCTGTTGATGCACCACGACCGGTACACCCCATTCTGCCAGAGAGAATAGATTATTAACGCTCAAGACGCGACACTCAGTGGGAGGAGGTGGCGGTGTGGGTTCTATTTGGGCCTTTCTTTCGGTCCGGGTCGTTCCATTAAAAGACGGGGGATGAGCGACTTAGTTCATTCGTTGTCTTATAAGCAATAATCGAATGAGAAGACGAACCTTAACTATGCAGCCATCTTAAAATGGCCTGTCTTTATTGTTAAAGTGTAATTCTGCCTTTATTGATGAAATTCTTTAGAATAGAAGTTGTCGGCCACAAATAAGCTTAGAATTTTTTGAAGCCCTATGCGGCATATGGTAAGTGGAAGTTACTGCCATCAGGGCATTGTTTTTTTTTTGCCGCATGAGGGAGGAAACCGGAGTACCCAGAGGCAACCCTTGTGCAACGGGCGGGAAACAACCGGAGAAAAACTTGTACATATATAAATTCCCTTCACCAGGATCGAACCCGAGTCTGTAAGAAGCCAGTGCTCGCAGGTACCCGTGTACCTGCAACTAATAATTTTTGTGGTGGCAACTGCAATACCTTGAAATTGGTCATTTTTTGTGCATAGAGAGCCACTTAAACAAAGTAGACTGATATACAACCGTGGCATTCACAGCCGTGGCATTCACAGCCGTGGCAGTCACAGCCGTGGCAGTCACAGCCGTGGCACAACCGGGATACTCACAGCACAGAAGGTGATTTACGTTATGCAATATCTAAAACAAAACCCACAAGGGTGAAAGAACCCGCCAAGTTTCAGCCAATCAAAGTAGTGATATCAAAGTCAAAAAGACTGCCACCAAGTTACTACATTAGTTGCCAAACTAATCCCACCGAGTTAAAGGTTAAATAAAAAACCTGACCATTGCTACTATCGGTAGTAATGGTCAAGTTTTTGATTTAACGTGTGAGGTAGTGGTCGGTGGTATTAGCTTGGCAACTAATGTGGTAACTTGGTGGCAGATTTTTAGGTGATGAGGTGGCTGATCTGTTGTCTGTATTTAATTTTTTAAATGTGTGTCCACAGATTTTCCTGTATCATGCAACCACCTTCATTGCAGCTTGCTAGGTCCTTCTGTGTAAAGCCCTAACCAGACTGGCTTCACGCGGCTGCACGGCGACGAAGTATGGTGTAAAAAAGACTTCAATATTAGTCCTAAACGCAACACCAGTCACAGGACTGCAGCAATTTTGGCCTTGTAGGCACGTAGTTACGCATCGCTTCGCACGGAATTGTCTTCTGTCTGGAGAGGGCTTTATTTAGCGTTCCTCTGCAGCACCCACGTGCGCATTTGTGGCATCGTTCAGATAGTCTGATTCACTGAAGTTTGTTTTAACTTTATCCCTACTTATATACGTGATCGTCCTTTGAGTTGATCTTTCCGTCAGTGCCCTTTAGCAGGGGCGAGTTGTTCAACTCGAGTGAACCTCGAATCTGATTTGATTTCGACCAGGGACTCATCGTCTCGTCGCGCGCACGCCGCATGGATAACAGAGTCTATACAGGAAGTAAAGCCAGCCAAAAGTCGTGTCGTAGAACAATCCATGCCTGTATTGAGCGTTATTACATTTTACGCTTATGCGCAATTATCATCATACTGGAACTCACGCTGAACGCCTTTATTGATCACTTGTCTCACGTTCCAAGTCATTAATTGTACCAAGAATTTGTAGGGTTTGGGAGGAGAATTTGTAACTCTAAAAAGTCCCTTTTGAAACTCGTTAGATTCGTCCCCATTAGTTTCATCCGAGTTTTCAGAGGGCGCCACATGTTCTATCTGGTAATTTTTGCTCATTTTTCAGCCCAAATGTAAAGTTAAGTAAATTACAACTAAGCTAGGCTAAATAATAATTAAATATAAGCTAGTTTCGTTTAGTTCAGTTTAATTTTAGGCTAAAAACTGAGTAGAAATTCCCACATAAAACACGTGGCGCCCTCTATAAACTAGGACTGAACTAATGTGAATGTATCTAAGACGTTTCAGCATGGGCCACAGTAACAAATTCTCCTCCCCAACCCTGTCAATTCTTGATTGTACTCGTACGTTGTCCAAAGCGATCTGAGAAGCGTTTTAGCATCAAGGTAAAAGCCCAGGCCATTACCGGAAATTAGACTGGGATAGCAAAAACTGAAAAGCTTCCTAGATCGCTCTGGACAACGTAGTGGTTCAAATAATGACTAACAACGTTAGATAATTTAAAAATAAAGACATTCAGCTCAAGTTCCAGGATGATGATAGCGATGACACTCCTTTCATTATATGTATGGTACTCTGTACCACACCCCCCTACAGTAAAGGCCGGATCAGATCAAGACAAATTAGGCGCATTAAATCAACCATTGACGTAGAAGGAATCACAAGTTTGCTAGGTGCTGCCATCTCTACACTAAATGGCAAAATTTCAAACTAACCGACGAGGGTTCAAAATTCTGTCAACCGATGACGCCACTTGGCAAACTTGTCGCGTCTGTATTTATCGCGCCTTCTAGCGGAGCATTGTGGAAAGCAAAGCTGGTCCGGCCTTTACTGTAGGTGGCTGTGTCTGTACCCATGTGGTACGCGAGCGACGAGACGACGGGTTCCTGCAATTTTGAAGTAATTGACGCCATTGAATGCGGAAACATGGCAATGACTGCAACAAAATGATGTTGTTTTGAATGTACGTGAGTGACAAACAGTTTGCCCCTGAGCTTACTTGACTGTCTGATGAGAAGAAGTTCAGATTTTAAGGGGTGGGGGGAGTTGAAAATTAATAGCAACGTCGCATGTTGTACTCCCAATTCTTAACTGCCCTCTGCGCTGGAGCAGCAAGACGGAACGAACCGAACTTCCTTTTGTTGTGCGTCACGGTTTTCATTTATTGCTGCATGTGTGCATTTGTCTGTCACTTCGTGCTTTTCTGCACATATATGTTATTAGGATGCAACGCGTGTGCGAATTTGTGTCCAGCTTTAGGCCCTTTGGTACCTTGTGTTGGGCTGGTCAGTCTCCTTCACCTGTTTCTCTGACCACCATTTCCTCTTTTTCTTCCATTCCACCATCTTTTTTCTCCCTGTCACCCCCAATTCTTTGTAACAATCGCCCGCGAGTTGGGATAAAACCAAATTTCCTTTCCCCTTCGATCCATCGGTCACGGGCGCAAGGTCTCCCCTCCCATCCCTCCCAACCCCCCACCGTCCTTCCTTCCTTCCACATCCGCATCCAGATAAAACACTTCGAATGCAATCGTTTTCAAAGCGATGCGTCTTTTGCCTCTGCCGTGCGTTTCCTTCTCTGGAATTTCTCTGCTTTGGCATTCCATTCGTGTAGCTCTGCCCACGCTGATGCCCCACTGCACCCCCCCCCCCTCTTCCTCCCTACCCTCCCCCTCTTCCATTTTCCCATTCGGTCTCTACCTCCTCGTTAAGGCTGCCGGACTGGCTGGAAGACCACGTCTGAACCCAAAGTGTGTCCCCAGAGAGTTAAGACTGGTGGCCACTGGTCACTGAACCTACGCCTCAACACCCCCCCCCCCCCCCGTTCCCACTCCTCCTGCCGCCTCCCCTCCCATCATCCAATTCGCCATCGTCCCTGGACTACCTACCTTCTCTCTCCTTATGGTATTGGGATTAATTTACGAACACGTGACTTAGCGGATTACGACTTTTGCAGTTAAAAGTAATCAGAAAACTGCGGTCGTAACTCGGGTCGCTTAGTGTGTTTGCTACAGAGCACCAAAATCCCTTGCGTCTAGGGACTGGTTTAAATCTGCACGACTGAAGACAAATTTTTTGCATTAATTATTTATTTTGGCAAGTTTGCCTAACGTCAAGTTTTTTTTCTGTGGCAAGCACTGTTACGGCGAGCGACTGTACATTTTTCGTTACTTCGGCTATAATAGTAAGGGGGAGATGGGCCAAGCGAGATTCACATTTTTACAGATTGCAGGGGTGCTGCCGCGAGTACCAGCTTTTTTCACATTTTTTCACATTCCCACTTTTCATTTTTTTTTCTGCATACTGCTTTTCATTTTTTTTCACATTTTTTATTTTTTCACATTCCCACTTTTTCTTTTTTTTCACATTTTTTTTTACATACCTACTTTTCATTTTTGTATCACTATTTCTTCTTTTTTCATATAGCAGTTTCACAATTCTTTAATAAAAATTTATCTTTTCCGGTAACCCTTGTAATTTATCTATAAGTTTACTCTAGGGAGCTAAAGCGAATTCAAAGTGACTCGACCGCCCGTAAACCGACCAATTTTTTAAATATTTTTTTCGTGTTCTAACCACAGAAATGCCTACGTAATTCCAGGCCAAAAAATAGTAGGGCGGATAATTTGATTGTTTTTACTTCGTTTGTGCGTTTTGCCTTTTTTTCACACCAACATTCGTATTTTTCACATTTTTTTCACCCTGGCAAATTTCACATTTTTCATATTTTTTTTAAACACCGGCAGTATCCTGAGATATCTCTTTAGTTGGTGTAGGTTGATTTTTGCACATACATTATTCAATCTGCAAGTTTTATTTTGTCAGAACAGTTAACGGTACTTCCAAACCCTGATGCAGTATCAGCATTTGTAACGTTATGAAAGCGGTGTCATGTATACAACTCCAAAGAAGAAAAAAATTTTATATGTTATATGTAGCCGAGAACAGCCAATACTGAAGTAGAAAGTTACTTCCTGTGGGGCGATGTGTTGAATTACGACGTCACGGACGCGGTCAGCATATAAACCATGCGCAATGGCTGTTTGCCATGACGTCACCATGAGTTAGCCAATGACGAACGAGAACAACGGCTGTTTGGCCGTCTGATTGGACTAGCCCAGTCACGTGATGTGCACGTCACAGCAAACACCCATGGCGCGTGGTATAGCTATAGTTGAAACTGTTCCATCAGTAAGGACGCAGTGTGTGTACCTTCATAGTTACAGCAGTCCTTTACTATAGTTTGTTCCACATTATGTTTTCAGAAAACTGACTGTATGATGACACGTTTCCTTGCACTACGAGTGCAAAAACTTGTGAATATCACACTTGTAGACTTAACTAAGTTACTGTTAGAGTTTACGAGTGGGATATTTACATGTTTTTTGCACTCGTAGCGGCAGGAAACGTGGCGTCATACAGTCAGTTTTCTGAAAGCATAATGTGGAACAAACTATACTCAAGACGCAGTATTGACTCTTATTGTCTAAAAATATATAGAAATTCTTCTTTACACAGCACCTGTTAGTGCATACTGTTCATTGAGCCAATTATACACCGACGAAACCATCTCTAAAGCTGCACGACACACGATTCCCGTATTCTCGAACACAGGTAGCACTGCAGTGAAGTATTACTTCCTAACCCCAAACACTGAGCTATTGACATTGGTGAAAATCTAAAGCAAAAAGTTACAGAAACTCCCCCCTCCCCATAAACCCGAATTTTCCTCATGTTTGACCTATGATATCAACTTTAAGTTAGCTTGTTGCCGAAAAATAACATGGGCCCATCAATCAATTAATGAAATAATTACAGAATGACGTTCGGTGACGCAAAACATCTGGAAGTTTGAACCTTGATTTTGAAACTTTTAACTGTCCAGGCGCCTTCTGTCAAACCCACTTTTCGACTCGTGGCCCAAGTTTGTATGTACCATTAAGGGACATAGGTCTAGGTGCTGTTGACATTTTTAGCCTTTTCTGAACATGGGGACATGGAAATCGTAAAATCCATCGCCGTGCTACTTCGTCACAAAAGTGCTACTGTCGGCAAAGGCTGGGGCACTGGATTAATTTAAATTTCGGTTTCAATTACGAGACAGTCGAACTATGCGAAAAATCTGCTTTGAAATTACCTGCACATGGTTATTACGTTGTACTAAGAGAAAACATAACTTACGTGAGATTTGGAAGATATTTTGAGGACACCAAAGTGTGAAGACAGTTTTACATCATTTTGCGTACAGTTGGACGTGGTTGGCTCCGCCGTTAAGCGGCAGCCGCCATCTTTGATGCGTGTTCGGTTCGCATGTGACGAATGACGGCATACTGTGTTTCGGACATTATGCGATAGAAGGTCAGCGCAATTCCAGTCAGATAATGAGTTTAAACAACTGCTACAACATCACTGGTGATAAAAACTACACATAATCTAACAAAAGGGGTACCAAAACAAAAACTATCCTTACAAGTAAATATTATCTACATTATTAACACCGTAAGCGAGGGAGATCATCATCAGTAGCAGTGGCAGAAATGCCTACTGATAAACAGCTTGCGAGCGGCTCTTCTGCAATCCGGGTAATGGAAGCCACCGACGGTACGTGCCGACGGTTGTGTGGCTTCGTTGGGCGGATCACCGTGACACGTTAGATGCGTTGCCGTCCCTAGAACAAGGCTAATTTTGTACTGCAACGTGATATTACTGGCCCTCTATGAAGCGAGCTTCTCCAATAAGATTGCCCACCTCCATTCCAGCTTGTAAACCCACCCTCTCGCTCCGATTGCGTACAAATTGCGCGTCAGAGACAGAAGCTTAGGGATGGAACGGATGCTTAGGAAAAGAAGCATACAGTTTATCCCTGACCCTTGGTTTACCCCTTGGTCTTGAGCTTGAACCTTAATAATTACTGGAAACCCTCACCCCATAGACAGGTGGTGCGGTTTTCAAGTTTCAGGCAGACCCGACAAATAGCCACGCATTGTTAACCTTATATTAGCGAGCCTATCCCGAGTTGAACCTGTTTGCTACTAGAGAAATACCCATCGAGTAGTCTCTTCTGTGTGCTACACCTGCTTTTTGAGGGTTGGGGAGGTGTTGGGGTGGGAGGGGGGGGGGGAAAGAGGGCTGTCCACATTTAACTACAGTAAGACACAGTGAATGTCCAATCTACGTAGTACACCTTGAAGGGTTTATCCAAATTCAAGCCTGCCTGAATACTGTAAATTCATTTGGTTCGACTCAACAAGTTGTTAATAGTGATGGTTTACTTCTTCCTCCAAAACTTCACCACCTCCATTATAACAATGACTAGAGGAAACCGTGCTACGCACGGTTGGTTTTAGATTCACAGTTTTCAACACTGGTACGGGTTGGTCGCTCAGGTGTATATCGATGTTTCACCGAATTAAGTTTCTACAACCCAATTTTTGCGCACACTGGCTAGCTGGGTGTAAGGGGTTGTAGTGTGACCCGAAACGTCGCATTTTTAGTGTTGTTACATGTGCACCTTATGTTCACCACATGTGCACCTATGCATGTGCACCTATACATGTGCACCTTACTTTTAGATTTTATTTCTTTATCACTTATCTGGTGCTTATATCCTCTTTGTTTTCTATTTTTTGGGCATATCCATATTTGAACTTGTTAAACTGCATTAATGCAATGCGACTCAACTAGTGTCCAATAAACACTTTATATGTAACATATTTATCAGGGCCTGTCCGGATTTGAACCCAATGGAATACAGTAATGCCAGCGACCTATATTTGTGCCAGCCCGGATTTAAACGTGTTTGGATACAGTAAATGCAGTGAGACCCAATGAGTGCTAAGAGTAAACATAACTTATGTGCGATACCTATTTTGACGGCCTGTCCGGTTTTGAACTCACCACATGGTAAACAGTATGCCTAACGAAGATCCACTCGTTATAGTATTGACACCTTCAAACATAAATCAGCCATTAAATTCTCAAACAAGCACCGGTTTCAAATAATGTAATCAATGACCACTTCCGGTGGACAGTAACCAATCGATACCAGTTAGAAGTGATAATCGAAGTGCACCCAATAAGCTTCCTAAAGCCTCCTTTAATAGGTTTGCGGCTGAAACACGACCTCGATGATAATAATTAATCTTCCTCTTCTCCGTCGCCATTTTCAAAACCGCCATTAGCTGACTGGTGGATAATCGTGGCGACTA
>JAHWFP010188259.1:0-16110 GCA_023313725.1 Lithobius niger
TGTAACACTTAACATGTTATAATCTACTGTTGGGTGACAATACAAACAATGGTTACAACAATAATTTTGCACTTACGAGCCACTTCTGGGCCACGTGCTTCTAGCTGCAACTCCTATTTTAGAAAAAGGCACTTCCCCATATGACGCTTCACCTGTCTGCCGACATTTAAATCTGGCACTTTCCCTAATGAGCTGTAGAGGTGTCTTTATACCCTATGAGAGTTAACATCGGAGCCTGCGGACTAGTTATTAGTTACTAGTTACTAGTAACACAAATCCTTATTGAGGTAACTTTTTCTCCAAAAAGAACGCGTTCCCACATTTTCATGTTGAGGTTTTCTTTGTTACTGGACTCAAGAAACCTGATTCCAACGATTTCCAAAGATTTCTACTGCATGGGGAATTTACACCAGTTTGCTGAAATCAGATATGAGCTTCTTTCAGTGCTAGTGAGGCCGCCTTTTTTTTCATCAACAATCATGTTTTAATAATTGGATATCTACAATCGGATGATCTACTATTACTTGGCGGCGACACACTAGTGTGTGTCTAAAACATTAGAAACCCCAACCAAAAACTTGTCCAACCAGAGATAATTTCCGTTTCCTAATGTTCTGGTCGAATTCAGTTTTTTTTTGTGTGGCCTTCTCATCTCTTAGTATGGCGTGAGTCTCACTGCAGCTGTGAGTATCGTTTTAACGTGTTTTAATAATTTTTTTTTTAAATAAATAAGCCTTTGAGCAGGTTTTCGTTATGATTTTCTGAATCAACAAACGGATTCAAAAGGTAGGTGAATTAAATCGAGAATTTTTGCTTTCTTTCCGCAAAACGAGTAACATGGTCGATTTACACTGAAAAGACCCCGGCGAAACCGAATTATACTGATAAGTCCCCCGCAAAGCGAAGGTGAAACCCTAAACAGAAATCACTTCGGAGAATCGTTTGGCGGAAAGAAAAACAAAAATTCTGTAACCGAATTCCACTCGTGCTTCTATGAAATTTATAATTTGTGCGTTTTAGCACTCAACTCCTTTCCAACAAATTTCCCTCGACCTTCAGTCTCGGGCAATTAAATCAGGAAAGGAGTTTCGTGCTAAAACACACAAATTATCGAATTCATAGAAGCACTCGTGGTATTATAGCCGATAACGTGAAAAGTAGCTCATCTGTATAATTACCAGCATTTATTTCTGAGAAACAATGAGAACGATAATTTAAAACGTACACCACCATAATTAAAGACTGATCTTGCGCGAATACAAAACACACTAATCTGAGAATGAAGAAATACAACTGCCACAACTGAAACACGAACCCAGGACATCTCTTTCTCACACATCCTCCGTTTCTGTTTTGCAGGCTAAAATAGTACAGCTGTTAGGTAAACTGGAAGCCTGCATAAAAAATAATACAATAGACATTCCGTTGGATCCACTCAAAGAACTTACCAGAAATACGGCTGAAATTATGGGTGTTCTCGCTAGTGTGAGTAATTTCTGCTTATAGTTGGTCATTGCAAAACTACTCTGAGTTTTGTGTGGTGATAATTTAACTGGTTTTTTTTTTTTCACTAAAGTCGAATACTAAGACCATAATGGAGAGCAAAATTCTGCCCACTGATCGCCGAGCAGCAAACACCATGGATTATGAAGCTGATCTTGAAGACAGTAAGTGAAGATTAATTTATTGTGTGGTTCATGTAGAGAATCAAATTATTATGTTCCACTCTTAATTTGTCTCACTCTTATTTCACTGGTTATAACTGGGTGACTTTATTGACAGCTAACATGAATGAAGTGTTGACTGAGGAGCAATTATATCAAAGGGCAATTGTTGACCAGGAAAAGCGAAACGTGAGTATAGCTCCAACAAAAATATATACAGAGTAGCCATCAAGTACAGGTGAATGACGAACTCACGACGTTTCGGTTCCTACATCGGAACCGTTTTCAAGTAAAGGATTTAAATACTGTCCAAACAGAAAAAATGAATACACAAACAGCAGAACAGATCGATAGTGGTTCTAACCCGTACAGGAGAGGTTTTAAGGATGTAAGGTACCATACTAAATAAAAGTAAAATGTAAAATAAAAAGTCAGCACAATTGTTTTGGGTGAGGTGGGAGCTCACTGTTGGCACTTTCTTTCGAATTGTGCCGACCTTGTTTTTATGTTTTATTTTGATTTAGTATGGTACCTTACATCCTTAAGACCTGCAAGGGTTAGACCCATGACCCATCTGTTATGCTGTTTGTTTTATTCATTTTTTTTTTTTGTTTAACATGTTTTATATCACGGCTGTGACGTCACACTAACTTAACGCCATGCTAAATTTCTGTAGGTTAAGTAATAGATATCCGTGAAGTAGACCGGGTTATCCCGAAATAATTGATCGTCTGTGAGAAACGGAACAGTCCAAAGATCGTGGGGTGGCGAAATTGCACGAGCGCGCCAACGCGAGTTCGATTTTGCTACCCCTAGATCTTTTGACTGTATCGTTTCTAGTAGACGATCAATTATTTTGGGATAACCCGGTCTACTTAACGGATATGTGTTTTAATGCTAAGGTGTGACATCGAGCCAACATATCTAGTTATTTGAGATTAAAAAAAAATTATTTGAAAATTTTATTTGTGAATTATGACGTAAATTCCTGAACTCAAACTTCCGGTTTAAACTTCCTGTCTGCGAAAGTCTCACGTACGTGAGGACGTCCCTATATCCAGTCCCAGTCACCGACGTTTGTGTTTAAGGTAAAACAGTATTTTTTCTACTTTATTAGTTTAAATAAGATGTAGCGTATAAAATGCGCTATTCGCTTGAGTCTCGTAGGTTTTTAGGTGTGTTTAAAAGGTGTCAGTAGGCTAGTTTTCGTACCGTCGGAACGAAAGGTTGTCGGGTTCGGCTTGGACTATTCATTCATGGATGGGGGTGGGGAGGGGGCTAGCATCGTACGCAAGGTTTTTTTTTTTCGTGTTAGTGCGGAAAATGTCGCCAGGTTACAAATGTGCTGTTCGCTTGAGTATCGTATGTTTTTAGGTGTATTTAGGTGTGTTTACAAGTGTCGGTAGCCTAGTTTTAGTACTGTCGGAGCGAAAGGTTGGCGGATTGGGCCATTCCTCCATGGGTGGGGTCCTAGCATAGTAGCCTACGCGAGCTTTTTTTTTTTTCGTGTTAGTACGATAAATGTCGGAGGTTGCAAATGTGCTTATTTATGTTGGTTGAATTTGTGTTGTGTCCGGGAGTTTTGCAAAGTATGTCACATGGTAGAGCAGTGGTTGTGTGGAGCGCGGAAAAAGTGTCAGATTATCAAAAAAAGTGTGGGTTATCAAAAAAGTGTGGGTTATTAAAATTAACCTACGGTCACGTGTGTGGGTTTTCAAATTAATCGTATATAACGGCTACATTTTTAGCATTGGATGTGTTGGCGTGACGTCACCACCGTGCATCAAATTCCGTTAACCGTGAGCGGAAGTGTGCGTCATCGCAAAAATTGTGGGTTATCAAGTTACCCCACACTTTTGCCAATAATTCAACACTTTTGACACTTCTAGATCACGCGGCGGGAACGCACACACCACAACCAAAATTATACAGCGTCGAAAACCGTAAACGCAATGAGAACGTGCAAAAGGAATTACTTAACTTGCCGGGATATCCCAAATGAAATCCTTTACCTGCTAACGCTCACACGTCTGGCTGGCCCATTTCTAAGATTATTCCCTTCTCTTCTCCCCCACCCCCCTCCACAACCTAAAATGGAATGACCTTCATTCCTACCGATACACCTATTAGGCTATTACCGCTGATTTGAAACAGTGCTCAAACTACAAACGCACAAAAAGAATTACTTACCTTGCCGGAATGTCGGCACATTGTCCTTTATCCCTGCTTCCTCATATATCGAAGTTTATTCTCTCCGAACAGAGCGAGCGAGTTAGCTAGCTTACCAGCCAAACCTTGCGAAATGATGTGTCATTAACTCCCACCCACCCCATCCTTCCACCCCACTCCTTCCACAAACTTGAGCGTAGCCTACAGTCTGCCTACCTGCCAAAGGAATCGTCCGTCTAACACCCACCTCCCCCTCCACAAACCTTTATTCATTTTGACATACGGGATTAACGGGATTAACGTATATCTTGAAGCAATTTTCACAAACACAAAACGTTTTAATTAAATAAGCGTTAGCTTTGACGGCCCAACCGTGATATAAATAATTTATTGGTTAAAATTGAGCGGTTATCGATTTCAACCAATAACTATTACTTAAAACCTTCACTTGAAAACGGTTTCGATCTAGGAACCGAAACGTTCGGATTTTGTCGCTCACCTGCATTTTATGGCTGCTCTGTATATATTTTTACTTACTAAAGTGCTTTTTGATTTTCTGCTTTTTTTTTTTATATCTCCAGCAGTCATAATGTCTAGTAACGTAAAGATGTAAGTGGAAAGCGTAGAAGCACACATTTCACATAGTTTTGTTCGCCTGAGTTGATTTAACTTGCTATCGTGTTTGCTGTATTTGTGGCCTCTGGAGTCAACAATTGCATTGCATTGTTGCTTTGCATTGTATGACCTGACATTAAATGGAGGCAGACGATAAATAAAAACCTGCGTTTATTGGTCGATAGAGTAAAGCGAGCGAGGTTGAATACTCTATGGAATTTAGATTTTGTGGTGGCAGATTCACTCGTAAAGGTCGGTATAGGATTCGTCCGCTTGGATCAGTTTTTGCTTGTATTAAGTTAGTAACTATGGTAGCAGTATGACCCCCCCCCCCCCCCCCGCAAGACTCCCATTTTAAAGTGAAAGTTTTGCTGCATCTTATCTGCACCATAGATTAATGTTTTTAAACCAATTATGTATAAGTCCTAAAGTGTTGGGTAAACATTCATACAAAAATTTAATAAAATCCTTAGGATCGGATCAGAAATCGGCACCTCAGCTGGAATCACGATATTAGTGTTTATATCCTTCTTGTTGTTGGTCACCATTTTTATACACTGCGTGCTACAGCCCAGAATATTGCTCTATAAAGCGGGTTTTAGCCAGTTTATAGCTATGGTTGTGCAGATTGTGCCGTTCTAAAAAAAATGATCGAAATTTGTAAAGTAGTTCCGAGTTACGGGCTCTAACTAATCAGTTTTATTGCTTTACATTGTTAATGTTGTTATTAGGAACCAATATGAAAACTCGTGAATTTTGGGACCCTGACTCATGAATCCTGGGCCCGGGTGCCTTGCATGCTTTGTACCACGCGTAATTGTGGCGCTACGGAAATGGCATAATTTGTGGGATCAAAACCAATGCCAATTAGTTTTTAGTGGTTGAGACGAAAATAATTAGAGGATGGTGCTTACATAGACCACACGAAAAAATGACAGCGTTTACTTTAACCCCATCCACTCCAGATTTATGAGTTGGTGTGATCAAAACAGATGTTTATTCGTTTTTGGTGGTGCAGATGAAAATAAATAGATGATGGTGCTTAATTTGACCACACGAAAAAATAGCAACGTTTAGTTTAACCCAATCCACTCCAAACTAATGGAATGAAAACCGAAGTTTATTAGTTTTTAGCGGTGGAGATAAAAATATTATAGGATGGCGCTTAGATAGACCACACGAAAAAATAACAGCGTTTAGTTTAACCCCATCCATTCCAGATTTATGATAGAGTAGGTGGGAGCAAAACTAATGTTTATTAGTTTTTTAGTGGTAGAGATGAAATAATTGACGAAGGTTGCTTAATTCGACCACACGAAAAAATAACAACGTTTAGTATAATCCCATTCATTCCATATTTATGATAGAGTTGGTGGGATTAAAACCAATGTTTATTAGTTTTTAGTAGTGGAGATGAAAACAATTAAAGAATGATGCTTAGTTTGACCACACGAAAAATTAACAACATTTAGTTTATACCTATCCACTCCAGACTTATGACCAGAAGGGTCCTTTTTTAAAGTCGCATGTGTACAATGATCGTAACGCGATTTAATCTCGCATCGTAGAAGCTCATGGGCCAAGCTTCAACAACTTGGTTGCGCTTTTTGCATACCTTGGTTAGGGCGCATTTATGCAACTACTCGCCTTTGCATTTTCGCAGCTAGAAGCTAAAAATTGTCTGAAATTCCAACATGGCGGCTGTTTTAGCTCTGCCAGCTCGCAACGAAACGAGTTAATAAATTGAGTTTAGAAGCGATTGAGAAAATGTTTCGTCGGGAGGAATTCTTTATCTTACTGTCACGAGACTGCGAGCATCGGCTCAAACGATGTCGGATTTAGCTAATCCAGGATGTTACCATGTCAACGACACCTTCGTGATCGCGATTAAATTCTAGCTGTGAGAATGCAAGGTGAGACGTTGCGTAAACGCGCCCTTGCTCAGGAAACTCTCATGAAGCTTTCAGGTAGAAAGAGTTAAGAATACTTTAAAACTTTACAATACTTCAAATTACATTTTTGTGTCTAATGGAAGCCATCTTCCAACTTTTGGTGTACGTCTAAAATGCACCAGTGCATCAATTTTAATGCAGTTTTTATCAGCTAAACGTTGTTTACCTTTCCCAAGAACCGTCCATCTAATTAAACCGATGCAATATTTTAGCTGATGATTCTTGTTGCTAAACAATGTTAGTGTTGCTCTCCTATATCTCTAACCTCCTTGTGATAAATATTTTCATATTCACAGACTCGTATCCAACTTGAACAGCTGGACGGCATGATGACGGAAATGGCCGAACGAATCCTAAATCTCATGGTCGTGGACGAAAAACCCCTCCATTTTCAATCCCCTCTGGCTTCTGCCGTGTTTAGAAAATTTCGGTAAGCCAAACTAGACATTACCTGATTTATTTTTCCCGATGGGTGAAGCCCTCCCTTTTCTACAAAACTGCTTGCAGAAGTTGCAGTCATGCTTTTTTTTACCGTTTGTGTGGTCCAGACTGAACGATTTATTTCATTGTTTGAAGATAACAACAATTAAGTTTCCACCGAGTCTTACATTTCTGGTCGTTATAAAGAATAAACTTGGTTTCAACTTTTGGGGTTGTCAGTTTGCCTGCACAATTTTTCAAGGTACCTTGGTGCAGGCAAAACAGCACAGGCAACCTAACAACCCCAAGAGTGGGAAGAAAGATTTGGATGAAATCCAGAAATGTACAATTTGGTCGAAAATTAAAGTTATTGTTGTTATCTTTGAGTATGCAAGAAATCGGTCGGTCTGGTCCAACCCAAATCGCGCTACGACTCGACAGTAATGATATTTTCTTTTCTTGCGTTTACAAATTCTTGTTTTTGAAAACACTACCCTCAGACAAAAGACATATTCTCTGTTCTGATTGCTAAAACAATGTGAAATGGAATATTTATAACTAGCCACATCCTCGCTTCGCTCACTCCGTTGGCACTGTCTCGCTTCGCTCGAGGAGGTTAGTGATTCACATACTAGACTGATATTTTGCGGCAAAAAAAACCTGCATCTCGTTAAATAAGGTTTTGATGACTCCGTATTTTATCACAATTCGTCTATTAGTGTCATCCGAGACTTGTAATGCTGGCATTCTGCATGTGTCTGTTAAATATACGCTCGAGAATATTTGTTGTTGAACTCTTATACCGATGACCGTTCCGCACCAAATAAAGATTAAGAAAATGATCGGCGTTTACTATAATACTTCAGTTCATGAACAAACGATATAAAATGTGACTGTTCCATATTAATGTCATTCCAGACTTGTAATGTTAGCATTCTGTATCTACCTGTTGATCTCTTGTGCTGGAGTCAATGACCTTTTATCCAACTTAGTGAGTCACTCATTTTCACTACAAAATAAACTTTTAGTCTACGCACTGTACAACCTGCAAAGTATATAAGCGAAGCCAGAGCCGAACACCACGACCACACTTTATGTGGGTTTTCTTGTTTCACTTGCTTAAAAAATGTTTTTCTTTATGTCCTACTGTGTATGCTTTTGCGTTTTTGTGCATTAGGCTAATTCAGTTAGATTCCATTCTTACACTGGTTTCTTAATAATAATAATCCAATTAACTCAAAATGGGCTGGAAGATGGAAGGGCAGGTTACCTCTTACACCGGTCCAAGGGTAAGATAGAAACGAAACGGTAATAAAACTAGTCAGTAGTAAAAATCGAGTACGAACGCTTAAGGAACGTATCCAAAGATACAGTTTTCATAATCCACCAAAAAGCGGTTAATGTACTTGCAGAGACCGCCTCCTCGATCAGAGAATTCCATGGTGCAACCACTCATAATGCAAAGAAGTTTCTTCTGAACTCGGTATGTGAGTGTTGGGAAATGAACTTCATCGAGTGTCCTCTAGTCCTTTCTGACGTTGACCGCTCAAAGAATGGAAAATCCAACCATGCAAATCTCCTGACAATTGTGAAAGTCAAGATAAGGTCTGCCCTAAGCCTACGAAGTTCCAAGGGCTCCAGGCCAGCACGACATAGGCGTTCCCCGGTTCAAGACTTCTGAATCCCGGGAGAATGCGCGTAAATGAACGCTGTACAGCCTCCAAGGAATCCATGTCCTTCACGAGATGCGACGACCATACCAGGCTCGCATATTCCAGTGTTGGGCGAACGGATACCTTAAAAGCTGTCACAATGGAATTCAAATTTGCTGCTCTAAAACAGCGTCTCACAATGGCAAGGCTACGGTAGGCCATAGAGGTAATTTTTCCACAATGCATGGACGCTTTTAAATTTGGTGCTACCAAACGCCCAAGTCCTTATCCAGATCCATAGATTTGAGTGGGTTGGGCGCAATTGAGTACTTTGAAAACTGGATAAGAGTTGCCTATGTGGAAGATACCACCTTTGCCATAAGAGAGTGGAAGCTGCCAAATATCAGACCAATGGTGGACATACTGAATATTGTTCTTAAGTGAAAATCCATCATCAAAGCTGATCATCGCAGTACTAGATTTCATGTCATCTGCAAACTTAAGGCACGGTCGGGAATCAGCACCAGGTGGAGATAGATCTTTCAAAAATACGATAAAAAGCAATGGACCGAGCACGGATCCCTGTGGCACTCTACTCGTCACCAAAAGAGCTATAGACACTTGTGAGTCCATTATTACACGTTGCGTGCGATCCCCTGTAAAATCTCCCAACCAGCCCAGCAATTTACCTCTAATATGAAGGTTTGTAAGTTTGGCAATTAGTTTGGAATGCACCACTGATTCAAACGCCTTCTTAAAATCTTGACATACAACATTGGGCACTAGTCCACTGATTGAGGATGAGCAGTAGTTGTAGTGTCGAAATTTTCCCCTGTAAAAATCCGAATTGATTCCTGGCCGAAAATTCGCCCTCCTCAAAAAATGCTAACATGTTAGAGCGAACTATGGTCTCCATTACTTTACATGGTACGACAGCGAGTGCTATTGGGTGGTAATTTAGAAGCATCTAGGTTTAATCTGGGAAAGGACAGCCTTGACCTGTGCCTGGGAAAAGTCGACCGAAGTAGCAAAGAGGCGGTACTCGGATTGCAGATGGGATCTACGAGAGATGGGGTAATCCCCATTATCGAATACAGTGTTAGAGATAAATATCTGGTTAAGTAAGTGGGCCTTCTGGCTGTTATCCATCACAAAGCTGCCTCCATCATATAGTGGTAGCAGCTCTCGAACGATTCATGCTTTAGACCTATACAGTTGGAAAAGAGAAGCCAAATTCCCCTCCTCCTAAGCAACCAATCACACTAATTGTGCCAAAGATCAGCTTTTGTCCCATATTTCTCTTAATCCTACCGTAAGTAAGTCAATTTGTCTCGGTTGGATCTGATTTCAACTTCCTCCAGACTAGCAACTTTTTTGCGGGCTAGCTTTCTGATAGCAGCTGGAAGGAACTTTGGTGTAGGCCCGGACGAGGGCTTCTCACTACATGACGTAACTAATTTACCAAGAAGGGTGAGAAACCCATTCCATACATTGTTAATGCCCCCCCCCCCCCCTCCATATGAAATGAGGTATGGTATCCAGGGTATTTCACTGAGTCGGCTATTGAGCAGATCAAAATAGATTTTCCCAGGCAAGACACTATTCCTACCTGTTTTCGTGGAGGAGCAATTAACCTTAAACAATAACATGTTATGGTCACTTGTCCCCAGTTTGTCCAATTGGTTGAGGTCGAAAACAAGTCTATCGTTGTCCACAAATACCAAATCAAGTGTATTGTTTCCTCTAGTTCAAAAATCAACCAGCTGGGTTATTCCTGAAGGTGCCATTCACTATGCAGCCTGTCCAAGGCAGTACCAGTCTGCCAATCTACTGATTGTAGATTAAAGTCACCGAGAATGATGTTCGAAGAGTTATCGCAGTGACTATTAGGCAGACAGCCCCAAAACAAGTTAATACCGTCAGCTGGGAGATAAAATGCCTACGCTTCCATGTCAGCCGCTCCGAATGATGTCACCGCACCAAGGTGTGACTTATATGCTACCATAATTCCCCTGGCACTAAACCCCCAGTCCAATCCAGCCAAGTTGTAGCCAAAGCCACCCAACACCAGGCGTCAGTAAATGCACTGTGCAACCAAGTTTCGATCACAAAAACTAAATCTATCTCGCCCCCTGCCATGGCTAAGATTTTTCTCAATACTACGAGCATTTGATAGGATGCAACACAAATTGGAGTTACAAGGGAGAGGCACTGACAAGGCGTTGGGAATATTCCCCATTAGTTGTGGAGGTTTGCCATGGACGAGTGTAACCTTACAATCTCATTGCACAGGGCAAGTTTACGACGGTGTGTTAAGTGTATACCATCCCGTGCAGCAAGAGTACGATCAGAACAGACTAGTTCGTCCAAAGAAACAAAGTTTGCATACTGTTCGATACAACGGTTCTTAATAAGGCTATTAAGAATAAGGTAGATGATTAATTTGTCAACATCTCGATGCTTTCTTAAGAGACGAGGGAAGATACCCATTATGGCGATAATGGCTTGGGGTCTAATCGCACGGATATCACTCATAAGGCTATTAACAGAAGCTGCAATCCGATTTGGAGGGTCACTATGCAAGTTGTTTGAGTCTGCACAAATGACAAATTCACTCCTGGCATCATTCTCTGGATTTCACCTTCCCCCGCACCATCACACTACTAATTTTGCAACCTGATCCATGTTACATATTTTTCTTTTAATTCAAACAAATTGCGCACCAAAGCCTAACACCATGAGTCACATGTCTCTTATAATTTGTGTTAATAGCACACTCTTACACGGGTATTCTTGTTTCACTACAAATTTTAACTTTTTTATCTTTACGTCCTGTGAAAACAATGTGAAATGAAATATTTATAATGATTGTAGCCTATATCTATTCCCTTTGTATGTAAATGTTGGACGGCTTGCGTAGGGAATTTAACCGACTTAGGTCATCAGTTCAATTCCCTGTACTACTGCATACGTCCGTGGCGTATCTAACATCCGGAGGCCGCTCGCGGCTTTTGAGGTCAAAGAAAGTCGGTTTAGCATAATATGTAATTTAACAACTTTGATCGCACATGCAAATAAGCTCAGGACTTTAGGATAAATTTAAAGTTACCTGATGGTTGTGATGAAAATTACGGCTTTTTTCTTCCCCATAATCTTGATAATTACAAACTTTGATCCAGTTATGAAATGGGTAATACCAAGAATATATAGGGTTGGGGAGGAGAATTAGTGACTGAGATCCCTTACTGAAATATTTTAGATTCATTCCTATTAGTTCCGTCTAAGTTTAAGTCTAGGTGCCATGAGTTTTATGTGGGAATTTATAGTAAGTTTTCAGCCCAAAATTTAATTCAACTAAACGAAACTACCTTGTGTTAAATTATTATTTAGTTTAGCTTAGTTGTAATTTAGTTTACTTTAGATTTGGGTTGAAAATTGAGCAAAAATTACCAGATGGAATGTGTGACGCCCTCTGAAAACTCGGATGGAACTAATAGGAATGAAGGCAAACAAGTTTCAAGAGGACCTTTTTATAGTTACAAATTCTCCTCCCCAGCTCTACAAATTATTGGTAATACTGATTATTTACAGTTTGTGTGTAACACCTCAGTGCCGTAGTGTTATTTTAACAAGTTTTTTAATATTTTGTTTTCCTTCTGATGCCATTAGAAGCACCAAAAACCAACAAATTCGTCAGTCTTTATCTGTTATTTCTTTTTAGGTAAGAAGGTCAACTGTTTCTGTGATTGTTCTTTACTTCATTTTGGATAGTTATTAACAATCACGTTTTAACCTTTGTCTACACTATTGGGTGCACATATTAGGCTGTGTTACCGAAGTTATGGAATTCAACCTACAAAGGCTGTGTTGTTAGCCTTTGTCTATAAAACAGGGGGTTAATGAAGCAATATTTGTACTTTTTCCCTCTACTAGTTACCGACAAGGCGTGACTGACAATATCACGTTTGTCTTTGGAGATTCGAAATTCTTCGTACCTGATTTAAAACAGTTACTGAAGGATACTGGAATTGACGAGAATCAGCCAGTCGGTTTTGCAGTAAGTATGCAGCGCCATACTAGTAAATTATATGGATCAATCAACGTGAGTATTTCTGTACAACTGTTTGCTTTTGTTTTGTTTTTTAGGGTATAGAATGGGTCTTTGTCCTCAAGGCAACTGGAACAAACCTTAAATTTCTCTCACAAAACACAAAATCACTTCGAATTGACATGTATAATGCCTCTGATACCTACAATGTTTCATTAATCAGTGTACCAAAAGCAACTTTGCCATTTGAGATGCACATTCCACAACGAGCGATCGCTACCGAAAATGGTACCACCAGAGTTACATGTGAGTATATGCAGTTCTGTAGCTCAGTATGTGTTATGTCTACAAAATCCTATATTTTGGAAAATTGGCCAAATAATTTTCTATAAACCACTAAGATGTCGAGTATGTGCGTGTTTGGAATGCATGTGCATGACCGCTTTGACTGGCTGGGTATGCTGGCCGGCATGTTTCAAACGTTATTGTATATTATAAACGGGACAGAAAGCCAATTGGGCTCGATATTGTTCAATGTGAAAGTGTCACTATCACAGATTGATAGACTGCAGAATCTGGCAACATCTAGCGCTATCTATTACTATCTAGCACTTGCTTGCATCAAGTAAAGGACCATTTCTTTTCACGAAACAAACAAGCCACAAGACTAATTAATTATTAAAGGAAAATTTGGTACGTCCTTGTGCACTTGAGAGCAAACTGTAAAGGTTAATAATATCATTGCCACTGGATGGTGGCATAGTATTTTCGTACGGTTTTTGATCAGTGATAGTGCCACTAAGGCCAAACAAAGTAAAGGAAAAAAAATGGTTTTCAGGCATAGACCTCAAAAATCGACGAGAGATGAGGGTATTTTTTTTTTGTTTCTTTTATTTCAACCTTATGTAGGACATGTAAATTGGGTTTCATTAAATAACTTTTTAATGATTTAATTTTTTGAGTTGGTGTTAGGGCGTATAAAAAATGACAATAACAAGGTCTTGACGAGACGATTAAATATAAAATAGTGTACTGAAACATTAAAGTCGGTCAAAACTTAAGAAAATGGTGGAAATTTGTGGAAATTTAGTTAGAAACCCTAACAAAAATATTGTTGTGGTATTTGATGATACGCCAGTGCCTGAGAACCATTCAACTTTGATAGCCTAAAGTTCAATTTTAGTTTATTATTTATTTATTTGTTCTAAGTCTGGTAAATTAAGACCAATTCTTAGCAGTAAAAGCAAACACATGCTGTTTGACGCATAGAATGGATAAAATTCTAAGGTTTAACAGCATCATGTCTCCTAGATAAAATCCATAGAACACAAAACGAAATAGGTAAAGCTCTGTTTAAACCAGCTAATTATTTAAAAAAAAAACTATTTATCTTCAAGAACTAAATACTAAATGTTAGAAATCTTAGGAATTAAGCAATAATCTTAAATAAATATTTTAAATCTGGACACAAGGTAAAAGAAGTAAAAAAAAAAAATACGTATCAAAAAAGTAAAAGTCTGCGATTTGAAATACCTTTAGTGAAAAATTGTTATGGAATGAAGAATATGCATACACAGTGCACCTAAAACTTTTCACATTTTAGCATACATTCCAGCAACTTAGCATACATTGTCATCTTTCACATCAGCCACCTGCAACACGATCGCAATGTAACATTTAATTCCATTAAAACTTGTGCAAAATTTCCTAGTTTGTGCATAATAGGCTTTAGCAGATAGTATAAAAAGCTCTTAATCAATCAGAAGAATTACGCCAACCAAGTGTTGGCATGGAAACACTTTCACTTAGTTCATTCAGGCTTAAGTGACTCACGTTTAAATAAAAACATAATAACCACATATAAAAAACAATAAAAAGTACGCTTGGTATTTTTTGGGGGTGCTGTCATGTCTTTTATTAAAATGACGATTTTTTTTAACCTGAAAGAAGTAAAATAGGCTAGTAATTGCATGACGAACCTATATGGCTTTTGAAAAAGTGGCCGAAATTACAAATACTGTGCTACGAAATAGCATGCTATATTTGTATTGCCTTTTTAAAAAGTTTTTTGTTACATGGTTTTTTTCTTAAATGAAGATATTTTAAACCTGCGATAAGTGAAATAAGCTGGTAACTGTTTAATGGTATTATGAATAAAGGGCTGTTGATTTGGAAAAAGCGGCCGAAATTGCAGAAGCTGTGCAACGAAATAATCACTTTTATTTCATGTTTGTAAGTTGTTGTTATATGTTTTTATTAAAACGAACTTATTTTAAACCTGAGCTAAATAAAAGTGTTTCCTTTCCACAGGGATCGTACACGGCCTTGAATACCTTGAAAAGCCTTCAATTTCGAAACCAAAAATTCAAGGCTTGAAGAGCCTTGAAAATTGGTACTTTTTTTGTAATAGCCTTGCATTTTGTTAGCGTACTATGTTTGATGAAATACAGTCAATTTATGCTTAAAGTAAAAAAAAAAATTTTTTTTAAATAGTGTATCAGTATAATGCTTATCTTCTGTTAACGATACGACGTACCTTCGTTCGTATTCACGTGTAAGTGCGGTATTGGAAAGGAAACTTGTCCCGTGATGGGGCAAAATAAATAACTGTTAATGGATGTTTATTGAATTATAGCGTAAACTGTAGGCTAGCAAAAAGATAGAATTTTTTAAGGTAATTTTTAACAATTTGGTCTGCAAAATGGCCTTGAAATTGGCTTCGAGTTGGCCATGAAAAGCTTTGAAAAGGCCTTGAAAATGGTTACGTATCTGGTGTACGAACCCTGTTTCCAGTGCTATGTTGATTTATTACTTCTGACCGCGTGTAATAGGTTTAGCTTCTTTTTTAAAAAATGACCAACATTTTTTTTGGCGGTAGGGGGGGGGGAGGGGGTAACATCTAGCCCAAGGAAACAATACAATTTTTTTTGACAGGTATGGGGATTGAGGAGATAGAAATGAAGTAATTTTGTTATAAATCTGCGTCTATCTATGGTTGGGAATGAGACAAATGCCTCATTGAAATTTCAGGTTTGTCCTGAACGATTTCGTTTAGATAATAGATAATCTGTTTAGCTTAGATAATTAGGCAGTAGAATACCTATAAGTATAAGCAAGAATTGTGGCAGAGCCGCGAAAGCTGCAACACTTTACGATGCATCGCTGCCCTATCCTGCATCTGGGGGCATACTTTTTTGCATATTCTGAAGGAATTTACTTGGCATTATGGCACGTTTGTAAAAATTCATAATTATTTTAAGATCGCTCGTCTTCTAATAAAATAAGTCTTTTAATTACAATATTTTTCTATAAAGGGGAACGCTTTGGTTTGGTGGTCCTGGGGCAATTGCCCCTTTGGATTCCTTCTAAATCTGGCCATGGACAAATCTCTTAGCACAGCCTAACCACGGACTATAAGAATATGTATTTATTAAATTATACTATTATAATGATAGGGTACGGAGAGTAAGTGTAATAAAAATTTAATAGTTGGTAGGGGCAGAGCATGTGAAGTTGAGGATACGATTATTTGCATGCGTTACCCTAAAAAAGGGAAGAAATGTCTAATACTAGGGCCACCACCACCACCA
>JAHWFP010188270.1:4328-38971 GCA_023313725.1 Lithobius niger
TGTCGATAATGGCATTGCAGTCCATTGCACGGAAAGGCAGCATGATACAACACGGAATGCCACACATTCATGGTACTCCCTCTTTGACTAGCAAAGTGAGTAATCGTGTGTACAAGAGTGTTGGTGTACGCCAGCACCCCTGAGCGGAAGCCCCAAACTGCCTTCTTTCTGATAGCAGTAGCCGACAAAAGATTGTTCTCCACCAGCAGTTGACTGGCGCTTGACCATGCTGGCCGACCATGGACCCGTCTCATGGCATTATTGTAGCAATCACGAAGCTTGTTCATGCATAATCGTGATACAATTGTTCCGGTGCCTTCTCAAGGGAGCGAAACTGGGTTTGCACGAACTCTTTAGTTTGCACAAACCTGTTAAGAAGTTTTGTCATGTCATAATAATGAATATCAGCGTCTTGGAGCTGATCACATACTTTAATTAATACTTCCCCTAAAAGAGGTTGTAAACCGACTACCCATTCGTCTTTGGGAATCTTTTGCGTAACATAGTACTTTGGAATATTTTGAGAAAACTGTTAATCTCCGAGTTGGGCATCCATTCATTAACTAAACGTACAACATCGGCGATTTTGCCTGGTTTACTCACTGGATTTCTAGGTGAGGTAAGGGTTACAGTACCACTGGAGTGGCCAGAGCTAGTAGTATTTAGCGCTTCACGGTCACGTATTTGTGCCTCTTGATCAATTAAAGCAAGTTCATGTGCTCTAGGTTTATCAGCATCAGCAACTTTTAAAGCTTCCAATTTCAACTCTTCAGCTTTTAAGAATAATTCATTCTCTTTTAAAGCAGTGTCTTTCTTAGTTTGAAGGGCTAAGTCTCTTCGGTCAATAGCGCTCTCTCGAGTGTCGGCAAGTTCAGTTAATGAAATTTTATTATCGTCAACTGCATCACGTAAACTTTTTAGTGAAATCTGCTTAGATTCGCTTACTGCTAAACCTAGGTCTAAACAGGCTTTCTTTTTTCAGACCCTCAACAGTTTCATCAAAAGTGGCCATTTTGGAAATTTTAACGTTAAGTTAAAAAATACAGCTTGTATAAATGAATCACGGAATTAAAATGTAGCCGCAAAATTAATTCAACTTTAAGTTAAAACTGAGCACGAATTTAACCGTTTCTCATCCTAATCCAGTAAGCTTTAGCAATAGATACACTTTTTACGACCCTTAGCTTTGGTGTATAAATAATTAAAACACATAAAATGCTCTTAACTACAACACTAGGCTTGGCAGGCCAAAGCATATCCTATGCACACTTACCCTGGTTTCCACAATCGCTGTGGGGTTGGTCATCCACTCCAATCAGCCACTTCGATTGAAGTCACTTATTCCAATGGCGTTGCAGTAGAACGACTCTGGATCACTACACTGGCGATTGTTGGTGTATCCAAAAGCCACAGCTGACAGTGCGGGAGCACCGTGTCTTTTGTAGCCGGCTTCTCACTGGTTACGGGTTGATGCTGGCGTCTCGGCTGGGCAGGTTTCCACTCGGTTAAGCTGCAGTTCCAGTCATCTAGCTCCAGGAACGGCGTTGTTACTGGGGCGTTTGGGGTATTGATTTTTAGCGGCAATGCAGGCGTCTTTTTCGGGTGACTATTTTGACTGAGTCACGGACATCTTTTTCTTGCAACTTTCGTCCAAGTTGCGGTTAACAGATTAAAGAATTGTTCAACTGTAGTAGCATGGCAGAGGGGAAAACGTATGAAGGAACAGCACCTGTTCATCCCACCGCTGCCACCAAGTTGTAGTGGCCGAAGCTACGACTGTCGAGGTGCTTGTAGCCTCGTTGACATCAAGATGGTTTTGACCTTTGAATTTCTAGTAGGGGTGGCGGTTTTTTCTTTTCAGGAAACAGCACGCATGTACTACTGGCCCAGTATTGGTAACAGAGAGTCATTGGTCCCAACTGTAGGCTAACTAGCAAATCTTGAAAAGTTATACCACCCACCCCACCCCACCACCAGGTGGGTGTTTAATTGCAGTCCTGAGGTTAACTAACAAGTGGTTTTCTTAAATAATTATCTCTACCAATTAATCGTACTAGTAGAACCACGGGCGTTTTAAAAACTCCTGGTTTTATTAAAGTGCCGAAAAATATAAACAACAATTACGTTTCAACTAGCGTCAACAAGAAAGCTTTACGGTAAAAGCAACTAGAATTTACATTAAATTCAACTCAAACTTCACATCACGATGCAAAGAGTAAAATTACAATTTCGAATAGAAAATGTTGTTGTGAGTTCAATCCAGAACTCTCTATTAAGTGCAAACCGCGGGAATTACACAAAAATAGTCCAAGACTATGTTTCTTAAGTCCGACCTAAGATCAAATCTTTCAATCTTTCAGAATCCACCATTGAAGGACTCTGCTTCAGCAAATAAGCTATCGTACAGATTGTTAAGTGTTTAGATTAAATTCATTAATAACCCATAACCGACTAGATACGACCGTACGCCTTCAACGTATAACAGCGAAAAACTAAGTCCCAGCGCGAGCTTTGTGAGGGGACCCCGGGGACCCCGAGCAAAGCGGGCAGTCACAGCCCAGTGGTCAGCGTCGTCGGCTCCAAACCAAGAGAATGCCGGTTCGAATCCGAGAACCGACCCAAGTACCATATGGAATCTAAAAGAAGGGTCTGAAAGTTTTTTCAGGCGGTTATGGGATAATAAACACGGTAAAATACAAAGCTGGTTTTTAGGAAGGGACCGTGAACCGTGACGTTATGGGGGTGGGGGACCAGAAATGCTGATGGCGTCACCTCCCATAATTTCTCAAAGCTTAGGTTAGTTTTAAATTAGAACTAAAATTTTGAATGGGGTTTCCAAAAATTAAATTTTCTAAACTAACACTAGTCTAATACGAACCACTACCTTTGCCCGGCATGGAACATTCGGACGGGACATCTCCTTTACCGACTGGCGTAGCTACCTCTGGCTTTGAGAACTGTTGAGCGTGTGCTGAGGAGTGAGGGGAGCTGGGCCTTTTTATACAAACAAGGAGGATTCTCGCGACCAAAACGCGGACGCCGAGGAGAGCTACGGGGGTCTGATTGGTGGAGGGCTTGGAGAACAATGGAAAAGTCGGCAGAGCAAAGGGTTTTTGCTTGGGAGGCCACATTCAAACAGATTCAAAATCGTCACCTTAAATCTACTTAAGAAATATCGAACAAAAGTATGTCTGTACATTTAAATGAGGTTAAGTACCTTCGTAGAGGAAGCCCCTCCTATCAAACACTAAGCTAATGTGTTTGGCTTTATGCCTAAAGGGTATGAAAGAAAAATAAGTACAGTTTTTACAAATTTTGAAAAATGGCGTCTCGTGCGCTACGTTAGTTACGGCTCGGTTTCGTGAGTTTTTCAAAAGGCTGTAGTTAAAGTTCTGGTAGGAATTTTCAGGATCTGTTTCCGGGGGAATGCAGATAAAGTTTGTGGCTATTAAGAGCTTCAAAGTTGAGACGGATTTGTCCATTTTTCGTGGAGTTGGTTGAAGTTTGGTGTTTCATGGCGCCGTAGCGTAGAGAAAAAAAAAACTGTTCGTTGCCATAAACGAAAATTCCCTCAGTTTTTTTATGGTTCTTCAAATGGTTCTTCAAATGGTTCTTCAAATCAAGCGAAGAACCCTGCCTTCTTTACAACTTAAGGTGCTCTCGCTTAAGCCCATCTGACCCACAAGACTCCCCCAGGCCAAAATTCTGACATAATTCACCCACTTCCTTCACAGTGAAGGTGTTGAAGCTCCCACCGTCTTCCACTTCCTGAAGGACAGGATCACGTTGCGTCGACTTTCTCACTGTTAACTACGAAACATGTGTGCCCACATATTGGCAATATTCTGATTCTCCGAAACAGCGTCAACAACTGTGGTCACAGAATCCTGCCTATTTTTCTTATTGATGACAGACCAGAAGCCATGCCAATCATTCTGCAACGCTTTGTTCACAAGGGCATTATTGCGATGCTCGGTCTCCCTTCGTTTGCAGCAACGCAGAGCAGTCTTGAACGCCTTCCTTTTGGCAACCTTGTTCTCGTAGACCATGCCGTGCCTGTGACGGTCGTTCTGTTTCCAGATACGAAACGCAGCTTGGGAAACTTCGTACGCAACCATTCCAGCCGGGCACAACCTTGCGGGAATATCCCTTGCGATTAGAGCCAGCATCTCGTCTCTTCACCCCACGCAGACAAGGCACGTCAAAACTAGCCTTTTTCAGGGCCTCAACAACACTACCAAAAAAACATGTCAATAGCTTTCCTGTGAATGTTGCTCGCACACCTCGGATCCCTACATTCAGCCACTTCCACGGGAAGAGCAATGTTCGACAAATACTTGTGTGTAAGTTGAGTGTAGTACTGGGTTCCTCTGGCCATCTGAAAAGCAGTAGTGAATCCCTCGTCACCTCCCGAAGTATTAACACAAGGCCCAGTGGTCTCGAGCCCATGGATGTCAACACTGATCAACACCGGAAGGTGATCCGAGAAACTAACATCATAAAGGATCTTGCATCCTCTCGTGGAATGGGCAGCCGCTACAGTCCCAACACTATGGTCGATCCAGGAGGTAGACCCATAGAACCACTGACAAAAGAGAAAGACTCTTGAGTCGTCACCCAATCAATCGCTGTCCACAATCCTTAGGCAATTGTCAGTGCACCAGTCTTTCAATTCACCGTAGCGGGCAGACCCAACATTGTATTCCAGTCACCCATCACAAAAGTACACGGCACAGCAATTGAGTCAATAACTACAGCAATCACGCCCAGGTAATCGTCGAACTTCTCCCGGTTAACATGGTTGTCTACAGGGAGGTACACATTAACGAGGCCAAAGGCGGCCGTTCCGCTTTCACAGCAGACTGCAAGAATACGAGCATCTTGAGTGGGCACCGTTGTTATCCGCAAACCAAGGGACTTGCGTCAAAGAACGGCAAGCCCACCATAAGGCCTATCAAACAAGATACTAGATGCATCATCCACAGCGGAAACCCCCATCGCGTAGAACTCGGGATGAATATTGCCCAACAGAGAGAGCTCACTCGGCAGGAGCCAAGTTTCTTGGAGAAGCACAATGTCATAATTGTTGCAACAATTTTTCAGTCCTTGCACGACCCTTTTGACCGATTTACAGTTAAAAGTGGCAATTTTAAGATCCATTAGTTATTGCGGATTTCTGGGCCTCGAGAAGTAAAACCTCTTCAAAGCAACATGTGTCGGCCAAATAGACCCATCCAGAACCTTCATTTTCTCTTCTGGTGACATCTTAAATGAAGAATAGTCCTCGTTTCTAGCCAAGCACCTAAGGAACTCTACTAGGATATTACAGTCTTCAAAATGCTCTGCAATCTCGTGAGTGTTAGTGTCAGGATGTAGTCTGGACACAAAAAGATGACGGAGATCGGGATTGACTCCTAACAACCTACCGTTTTCGCGTGAGCCAACAACGACCGGTGCTTTACGACTATGCGTCTGTTTATTTGCCACCATCGTAAAACCTTCATCATCCATCCTGAAATTTTTCCGGGTAGATGGAAATCTATCAGTGTTCAACTGCCGTAGTTGGCTGGTGCCAGCGTTCGAACTCTTTACATTGCCTTTACCAGTAGTTAGTAACCTCTTGGGAGTGGTAGGTACGTTAGATCTATCCACATCCGCGGCCACGTTAGAAAAAAGACGGTGGGGGCTGCTCATATTGTGGTCATCGCTCCTTTCATCAATACTAAAAGGTTCTGTTGGCGCAACTTTCTCAACATGCACACTAGAATCTGCAGCACAGTTATCACCAACGGCAGCTAGCACAGGCAGCTGTTCTAAATTATCCTTACCCACCCTATTATTCATATCTTTAATATCAGATGGCAGTGATGAGTTGGAGCGAGAAACGGGCAACGCGTGCTTGTCGGCCGTGTCGTTATTTACACCGGATGCGAACTCGGCGCCGCCATTTCGTGTCACCGCATCTCCACTTCCGTCACGTGCTCGATTGATGTGGTTGCCGCCATTTTTGCTCCCGTTGATATTCTTGCCGCGATCATCGCTGCTTTCAAAACACAGCCCACTATCCTTGAAAGCTTTTAACAGGTTTTTCTGTCCATCCATCGCCGTTTGCGTAGTGTCTTTCAAAAACATAATGTCGTAATTTAGGCATTCGATTCTTTTGGCCATGGCGCTGTAGTCAACACAATCAATGCCTACAGCTGGAAGCCACGAAATATCTTTTGCAACGAAAGTTGGTAGGACATCAATTTCTATACCTTGAAGCACTTAAAATGTCAATACAGCAGTCGTAGTTTTTATGTGCGCCCTTATTTTTTCGGCATCGATCCTCGGGGTTGGTCCTGAGCCCTTGAAGCAGGATTTTTGCTTGGTACAATTCGTCAAACGTGAAGTGAGTAGCACATAACGTAGCCAGCGGTACTTGGGGTACGACATCCATGCGATCACACAAGTAACATAATACTTCGCCAATCATCAAAACATCCCTCCTGGATCCTTCATTGGATAATTGCGACTGATCAGCTTTGGAAATCTGCACCTCATCCTCACTTTGAGATTGAATTGCAAGAGCCGATCTTGTGGCCATCTTGGTCTATTGTCTATATATATTACCTGTACCCACCCTACCCCCCTCTTGAGTCACCTCCTGAGAGGAACGAAACATGAAGCAGGGTCGTGTGTCGACTTTTATAGGATGGGTGTGATTGATGCATGCGCACTAGGGCTACTGAGCTGGTAGGCATAGGCCTATAAGTTTCTTCTCTAGGGAAAGAGCATTCGAGAACAAGAATGCTAAAGTTACAGGTAATGTATATTTAGTGTTTTAACCCGTGTTAAAATTTTCGTTATTGCCAAATAACATTTTAGTGGTTTCATCTATAGATTCGAAATTTGCGGACTCCGCATAGTCCAGCATATTTTTAATATCCCACAGATATCTTCATCAGGCTTTAAGGATTTTCTGGCCTTTTACTACATCTTCGTGTTCACAACAACATCGTCGTCTGCTTTTCTCACTTTGCATTCGAATTTAGCTGTGATCGCAGCCTCCCGTATTTATTGGGCTGCATGCGCAGTGCTCTTATTAGGCTCTATTGTCGGTTCATCTGCTCGCCATGCTCTTTTTCCAACGATGTGTGTAACTTTAGGGAAAGCTAGACCTTGGATGTTCATCAAAAGCACTCCGTTCTTTTCACGTTGTTGAATTGCAAGTGATTCAAGACAACGGGGATGGAATCACTTGAGTAGAGTACTCGTGCCTTCAAACATTTGCAGTGTACTGCGATGCCGTTGTCATCCTTCTCATTCCTCACGTTTGCCATATGTTGGTAAACCCTGGTGGGTACTCCTTTTCTTATCTCTCCTGTATAAACAGCATCACAGTCATTGCACGGAATCTTTTATACTGCCTCTTGCGTATTTTTCTCTTCGTCCTTAGATTTTAGTGTCTCTAGCTTCTCATGCACTGTGTTTACTTCTTTGTTTCCTGTTATTTTTTTTGTGAGTCCTTCAACATTCTTAAAAAATATTCTAAATCCTTTTTTTTTTTAATCTTCTGCTCTTTGCTTGCAACTCCCTGTACGTATGTTAAAAGCTACTTCCGGACACTTTCTATCTAATTCTTCCTCTTTCCTAACTTCCTAACTTCTTCCTCTTTTCCTCAAAGCCTGATTGCTCTTTTCCTCAAAACCTGATGAAGATATCTGTGGGACATCGAAAATTTGCTGGCCTAAGTGGAGTTTGTGATGTGAACTTTGGTGTGTTATTTTAATAATGGATCAGTATTTTAACAGTATGAATTGCAGTATGTTTTTCAAGCCATTGAAATCTCGTTCCAAGCCAGTTAAAATAGTATACTGCAATGTGAAAAACGGTCAACATTTAACGAAAATATGATTTTTAGTGGGTGGACCAAGATTCAGATAAAATATTTTGACCCGCTATAATTTAAGGTAGGCTACCCGCACGCACTTGTAAACCAAACAATTAACTTTGCATAGCTTTACTGAATTTATTTTAAGATCCTTGTATCATCCTTCATCATCCTTATATCATCCTTGCTTCATCCTTGTATCTTGCTCAACTTGTTAACCTTTACTGTGTTCAACTTAATATATGCAGTGTGAATGTAATTGATGTATTATTTCTGCAGTGGATACACTTCCATTTGGTGGTGTTGGACCCAGCGGTATTGGTGAATATCACGGCAAATACAGCTTTCAGTGCTTTTCACATAAGAAGTCTGTTCTCATCAGAGATTACTTTGCTCTCAGTGAAAAAATTGCGATGTAAGTATTACAAGTTTTTATCTGTAGTACTTGATTTTAGTTTAAGGAGAGTTTTAGCATTTTGTTACTACATCCAGTTTTGGCCCTGTTCTTATATTCTTAGGAAGAAAGTTGGTTCTAAGGCTTTTTTCTTAAGAAATCTGTGCGGGTGGGCGAAGTTTTATTTTTTTAATTTTTTGGCCCTGTTTTTCCTTATATTTTGGGGAAATATTTTTTATTTTGGGTAACATAAAGAACACTGCCTCATACTTCCGCTCACCATGTGTCCACAAAATTATTCATTAACAAGAATGGTAATTTTGTATTTTCGTGCCTCACTAAGGACCATTTTTGATCTGTAGCTGCTATTTTACCGCGTCGTTTCTATTTATTTCTCGTAAAAAAAAAAAAAAATGTAATTCATTTACATTTTTTAAGAATCGACCACCATGCCTTTAGCCATGCGTACGATAGGCATATGAGTAAATATGCCTCCTGTTTTATGAGTAAATTTGTACTCTGGTGGCTTAATGGTTAATTGACATTTTAGTAAAAGTGCTGAAGTTAGTGCATGAAGTTAACAATTTTTTGTTAGATCTTCCTACCAGTCAACATGGCGCTGATTATCTGCTATTCTGTTTCTTGCCTTAAATAATGATTTCATTCGATTTTCCTGTTAGCTAACTTGATGCCAAATAACCTGCCATTCTTTTTCTTTCCCCAAATAACAATGTCACCTTTGAAGACGACTAAATTATTTTTCCTTTTATTGTTAAACTGTTCGTTGTTTATGATCATTCTAAAAAAAAAAATTGTGCGAAATTTCGATTGCTGTGAAGGTAGAATTTTGTTGTTAGTCCACACTACCTACAGTCTTCTTCAGGCATCCTGTGATCATGTTTTTGTTCTCTGGATACATCTGATTTGTTGTCAGGATTTCATGTCGCTGCATGTTTAGCCCTCTGCATGCTCATCCAGCATGCTCATCCCAATTTCTCAGATGGTTGTTGCTAAGCTCCTCATGCAGCAGAAACTGGATGCCAGGAATGAAACGTGCCTGAATGTTCATTGGGGTTCTGCCACTTTTTCTGGATGTCTAACGATTCCAGTCGGTGAAGATGTTTATCCCAGTAGGAATTCGAAACAAAGAGGTTGCATGTGTCCTAGTATGTGACACTGTGTGCAGTGTTCATGTGATATACTATGATGCTGTTTTCTTCCTTTCTGCTCCAAGTGTCAGCCATATGTCAGCCTCACACAATTTTTAATTCCAACTCGTCTCGCCGATGTCACAACAAATGAACATTGGACACATTATCGCATGGGAGGAAACACACCTTCATTGTCTCGAATTCTAACTGGGATAAACGTATGTGCCGATTGAAATCATTAGCCATCCAGGCTTATGAAAAAAGTGGCAGAACCCTAATGAACATTTACACACCTTTCATTTCTGGCATCCAGTTTCTGATGTGTGAAGAGCTTAGCGACGACCTTCTGATAAATTGGACAAGTGTGCTGACAATTGCAGAGGGATGCAGGTGCGGCGTTGTTCAAATCGTGACAAGAGAGCAGATGTACCAGAGAACAAAAACACAGTTACAGGATGCCTGTACAAGACTTAAGCCGTTTGTTTCTGTATAACTAATCAATTTGTTCTATAACTTTTCAGGGCCCGTTACCCCCCTTACAATGATACAAAGATCAAATACGCCAAAATGTTGCTGATTAAGCGTAGGCCCATAAACGTAGGATGGATGGGATACTTCCTAATATTTTTGTTGGGTGTAGCATCGGTTCTCAGTATTCAGGCTGTAATGTAGGTAAGTACGCCCAACTGCCTGAAACCACTGCCATTACCGACTTGGGGTTTAAAGGATCTTGTCCAATGTTGCTCCTGTTATCTTCTTAAACTTGCTCTACAGTTTTATGGCCTGCAAAAAGTACAACACGCTAAAACAACATTTTGAAACCTATAACTTATAAGATACTTGATGCCAATGAATGATTCATCACTGATTTTGAAGTTGATTTCCAAACTTTTTCATCGTGTAGGCCTACATCTCTACTCCTATTCGGGTGACTTTCTTTCTTTGACGGAGTGTAATTTTGGCTTCTTCCAAGCGGGTAGGTTAACAAGACTTGATGACGCCCAGAGCTAACCCTTAATTGAATGAAGGATGACTGGTACACTTTGATTTGCACTTTTTAGCTTCTATTTGCGCAGAAAGGTAGGCAAGCCATCGTAATTTATGCTTTGGCTTCTCCCACGGACCCTCGAAACCACTGTTGATAACGCAGGAAAAACGAAAGATTAACGCATCGGACATTTATTACGACATGTAACGGACATTGGCCCACCCTCGTACCTACTTGTGTCCTACTTGTGTCCTGTTGTGTTGTGGTTGACTTTTGTTGGCGCCAAAATCGATTGTGTGACTGCAAGGACTTTTAGGTTTTGCGCCAAAACCATGTCCAGACGTGCAGGAGAACGTGGCCAAGTATTATTGGCCACGATTGGTAAAAAGTTTGTAACCAAGAACTGGATTGGTTAACGAACTGAAGAGCTGATTGGTTGTCCGGTGGAGCTCTGGATCCGACCGGAGCATATAAAAGTCAAGGGCTTCAGAGCCCGGTGTTCAATTCTCTTTGATTCTTGTGTTGAGAAAGAACGTTATAATGTAACCCAAATCTTGTCATGATTATTCCGTATTAAACAAGGTTTAACTACTTCAAGTTTGGCTTCTACATTGAACACACGTTACAGACATCATGTTTTTGAGGTGGCGGTGTAAATAAGAAGTAGCCTAACAGATCTGGCCCTACAAAACCCTGACGAAAACTAAAAGCAGAAATTAAATCTAAAGTGCTCTAGCAAGGCAACATGCTAAATATTATAGCTTTTAAATTGCAGGAGTCCAAAACACATTATACAGGCTAGCAAAAAAAAAGAAAATACCATAATGGCTTCTACTGAGTTTCATTCTTGATCGTTCGATTTTTATTAAAAAACAATGACCACTTTCTCTTGTTGGCGGGCTCCAAATTGCAATACTACTACAGTAGTCCTTCCTTCAGTTCTTCGTGTTAAAAAAGTTGTACAGTATACCCTCTTATCCGAACTAATTGCAACGAAGGGGTGTTCGAATGATCAAATGTTTGGATAATCCAACTTACATGAAAATCAAATGAGACAAGACTGCTGAAAGAAAATTGTGCAATGAGATATTTCAGAGACAGCAATAAGGCAAGCTCACATTTTATAATGGTCTAAAAAGCAGCAAATTTCTGACTATTTTCCAAGAATGCGAGTTTGGATAATCGGGGTGTTTTGATTATCCAAACCCCGATTATCCAAACTCACTGATTATTCAAACTCCCATTCTTTCAAAATATTCAGATATTTGCCGGTTTTTAGACTGACATAAGCATTGATTTATGTTCCTGGAGTCATTTCATGGAAATTTTCTTTCCAGTCGTCGTATACACTAAACCATACATACTTCACAGATACTAAAACTGAGTAAAGAAAAATGTTTTCCTTTTATTTTAAATGTAAATTGGATTATCCTAATTTTCGATTATCCGAACACCCTTTGTTCCTGATTAGTTCGTATAATTATTGAAGTTCTACTGAAGTTCACAAAACATTTAGGTTTGAAGTTTATCAAGGGTACAATCCGGTCCATAGCTAGCAATTTGCCATGAGTATGTCTGCCTTATTTTTGCTTGACAGCACATGGGAAGTTCAGATTGCCCTTCGTCACATGGTCTCTTAAGAAGTGCCCCCAGTGGGCTGGAGGTAAAATAATCCCACTGTACCCCTGTGTGTCGCATATCAAGATTTCTTAGTGTGCCCAGGGTCTGCACGGCTGAGGGTTTATTGTCCATCTCTAACACTAGCAGCCCCAACACTACTGTTTGCATTTGTGCCTAGGTATGGTGGTGGGTTAACACCCGTCGCAAGCACTAGTCGGAAAGAGGTGAAGGAACAGCTGGACAAACTGTGCCCGGGGTGGCTGCTTACAGAATGTTTAGCAGTTTGAATCCCGCGTTTTGGGTTTAATTTTGCCCAGTCTGGTCATTGGGCTTGTCATTCTCATCTCTCAGCATGTTCACCATGTGCTGCAACCCAATAATCAGTAGCTGCTGATCCTGGCTCCTTATTCTCGAGTTCGGGTAGCCAGGGCGAGCCGGCCCAAGGTCAATCGGCAGTGACATAATAATGATAATAATATAAAAAAAATACACATCCAGAAGCATGCTTAAAAGACTGGGGAAAAAAACTACAATCGGTCAAAGCACAATAGGTCTTTCCAAGAATTACAGCTGGGAGCTTCGACAACGTGACACGGGAGGTTGTTCCAGGCACGTACTGTGCAGTTGGAAAAAAGAACTTCCGTACATCAAGTCTCGCATACTGCTTCTGAAGTTTATCTGTGACCTCTGGATCTGACAGGTGGGGCAGCACAGAATAAATCTCTTAAGATCGGCACCTTCAAGGCCACACACAATTTTAAAAACCTGTAGCAGATTTCCCCCGTTTCTTAGTACTGCAAAATACTAACCTTCAGTATGTGGTAAAATCGTGTCGATTTTCTTTTCTTACCCGAATTTTTAAACCCCTTATCGTTTAAACCAGCAATGCAATGAGATTAGCAATTCTGCTGCCAGGGGCGCATGGGTCGTACCTAGGGATATGCGAGTAAAAAAATTTTAATTCTAGTCGAGCCGAGCCGAGTTTGTAACAGAAGAATCGAGTATCGAGCCAAGTTCGAGTATTTGATGGAAATATTTTGTATGCAAGTTTCCCTTTAATTTGTTAAAGATAATAGGAACAAAGATGGCTTAGTTGACTGTGGGTCTTGGTTTTCAGTTTTAAGGATATAACTTGAAAATATTTCAGTTATTGACTTTTAATCTGCACCACTGGAAAGCTCTCGTCGAGATGATCGAGTTGGTATATTGGAATGTCAAAATTGGGCCTCCTCCCCTTCCTCCTCCCCATCAGTCTCGTTCGATTCTAGACAAATCACGAGACATTCCCAAAATTCTCTTGGATCACGTCATGAGGAATTTTATGAAAGCTCACACAGGAAACGTTCTCACAAAGATGACTGCTCGTCGGAAAGACAACGTAAATCCTGGAAAGTTGGTTATGAAACCATAAGCTTTGGCAGATAAGAAGACTCTGAATATCTGGGAGAATATGAATACAATGCGTATGAATGATAATTTCAGTTTTTGCCTTGTCTTCACTTAACTTAAGTAATGAAAATACTGCAGCCATTTCTGTTGGTAAACTAGATGCAACAGGAACATGTTCAATAGTACTCTTCGTGTCCTTAACCAAACTGGTTTTGTGGTTGAAACCACTCTACGATGGAATTGCATCTTCTGAAGTAAGAAAATTACTATTAATTACACTTGTATTACGCGTAACACACACAGTAAGTTTTTATTTCTGACAGTTTGCCATTCAAGCAATTAGTCGGTGGTTAGAAAATGCATGAAAGGTTGCACAATCGTTCAGATCTGGCATACATAATGTGGCTGAATCATCTTTTTACCATGCATAATGAACGGCTTTTTGTTCGTGGTGGCTAAGAAGTTGGTTCGGCAAAGTAGTGTACAACTAGAGAACTGGGATTATTTGTCCCCTAAGCATAGAGGACCTTTCTGAGAAATTTGTCACTAGGTAAACAAACCTTTTCTTAGCGCAACACCCACCTCCATCCAGAACATATCGTCCACCTGCTGCTGAAATTGTTATTCAGAATATTAAAACAGTTGTTACGAAGACTAAGATTTAACAGGCTATTGTATTTTGCGAGTTAGCACTTACCCTATATAAACATTTTTGTGGAAGTTGAATGGAAGTTGAGTGGTTTGTGGAAGTGTAGATAGTTAAAAAAAATTATTTATTTCAACTATTTACAGCAATTTCTAAAATTGTAGATAATTAAATTTCAGGTTTAGTTGGTCTTAGGCAATTTTACCTAATTGGCATATTGCAGAACGAAGGTTAATTTGTTTGCTTCGTAATTAGGCCAAATACAGTTATTTGCATTTTCCTAAATATGCAAATTAGGAAATATTTTGTGGGACCTACTACGACTGAAATTTAATGATCTACAAGTTTAGTCCCTATATATTATTTTCAACGGCGAGCTATTAACTCGTAAATTGCAATAACTTCATACAATAATCTGCCATTTTTTTTTTTCAAAATGGCGGACAGAATGGACACTTTTTTAAGTGGTGACATTTTGATTTTTGAACCTCTGGGGGTCTTCTAGCAACTCAACAATATGTGAGGTGACTCGTTCCCCCGCCACCGTGTTTCCTCTCGGGTGCACACCTCTGCTTCTTGTTGTGCTTGCGTGCCGGTTTTGCCACCAAGCAGTTAGGCGTGTGCTCGAGTAGCTTCTGGTCGCGCTGGAGCTAGCCACATGAAGTTGTCAGATTTATCGCATTCGCAATATGTTTTTTAACCCTCTGGGCCCTAAGGTTTTCTTTTCTTAACTCAAACGTATATAATGTAAAGCCGATATATCGGCTTCTAGGGCCCAGAGGGTTAACTTGTTCATTGTGGATTAACCCACGTGTTGAAGAGCTATCCGGTGAGTTTTGTCATTTGTGGGACAGGAACCCATTATAAATAAAACCTAATTGTCCTTCTTTTGTTCCTCCTAACAATCTTCAGAAGAAGAAACAGATTTCCAACAGAATCCTTTCTACGACCAACTGTGCTTTCAGGGGATATTTCGGGGACCATGGTGATGAAAGAGGACAAGGAGCTTGTCAAGGTGACCGAACCCCCAAGAAGAGCAATTAAGCCTACCTACAAAAAGAGACTTAAGATGCAGGGAAAATTACTAACTTTCAAGCCGTTCCCCTCAACTTTTGAGACGTCATTCCACTTTAGTTGGTGGCCGCCGGCAACAATCTGCAGATGCTGGAGCAAGATTACCAACGACCCGAGGATATTGTCCCTAATCTCTCACAGCTAGCAATCAGAACCATGATCCCCTTGCATTAGTTTTGGAATTACAAAAAAGAATGTTGTAGACCTTTTCCCAGATTTGTCTACTCCAGGAGTTTATATCCCCATCTTCCTTTTCTCAAGAAAACGGGAGGAAGGTCCCTAATTTCCAACTTGAAGATCTTGAATGTCTTCGTGGAGTGCTCAATTTAAAAATGGAAACCTTTGCTTCAATTCAAAACTCCAACTGGGAGAAATGAGTCTCCATAGGTCTGGAGGATGCCTATGCACTCATTCAACTCCATCCAAAGATTCACAATCTGTCGCCATGTGTCCTACACGTAAAATATATTTCTTCAAGGTACTAATCCGCAAGACATAAAGCCGAAAATGTAAGAAAAAACGGCTGCCTTCCCTGTGTCTTTTTACACAGGACTTCCACTAAGACCTTGGGTATTCCCAGTCGGGGTAGTTTTCTTTCTTAGATAATACTGAAAATTCTATTTCAAAGGCCCTAAAATACTGGATAATGAATTGTTTTACAGGGTGCCAAGGGACATTAGCAGCCCCACCCCCGTTTTTTTTTCTGGTAGCCTTAGCTGAATTTCTTTTGCCCAGCGAAACAAAATTCCTGACTCTTCTTCATTAACCCCTTTCATTGTGATAACTGTTTATTTAATTAGTCTTGTTAAATTGTGGACTCATGGAAAATCATTTTTTGTGTGTGAAAGGACTGAATACTAGTACAGTAACATACTTTTGCTTCTTGCAGGTCTCCTACCTTGTGTAAGTATGAAGAGGTCTCAAGAATCATTGTTGCAAGCTGACAATTGACGTGGCCAAAGAAGTGTGCACCTATTTCCATTTGTTATCACTTTGTTTTTTTTCCCCAGATATTATTACTAACATTGTTTTTCTTTGTAAGCCCAAGTGACAAAATAATTACGCACAATGGCCGTAATTTTATGGATGAAATGTATAAGGGACCATTATGATAGTTGTGTTATAGCGATTTTACTTTTCAATATAAGATGTATTTTGTTATTATGTACAGAGTTTGATTGGTTTCAGCAATGCAAAAAACAGGTAGGCCTACCTTTTTGTAAGATATTTTTTAATGTCCATAATATTGTTTATTGCATTGATTTAATGCACAGCATTCAGTTTTCCTTTGCTGATAACTTGGAGGTTAATTGTGTTTCAACTCCGGTGTAAATTATTGATTTTTAGTGGTTTTAACTAATGCGCTAATGAATGTGCAGCCTCAACTGGAATGAGGGAAAATGAACAATTTAAAGTGTATTTGTATGGGAAATAAAGAAGAGTGGCATCTAAACTCTTAAAATAAAAGCAATTCTTGCAATACAACTGTTTTATGTGGTCATTATTTGACAAGTATTTAACAGGTGAATACATTACGTTTTTCTTTTCACATACTGTGCTAAACCGTGTTGCATACTACACACTTGACGAGCCATAGAAAGTCAAAAGCCCTTCAGGGCATAATCACTACTCAGTCTTGTTTCACTCTATATTGCGAATGAACCTAATTATCGTATCGCTCTCATTAATTGGCCAAAATACGTGCTGGGGACAAGTATGTTATGCTCTCCGGAATTACAGTAACTCTGGATTCCTAATTTGCTTTAAAAGCGTCTGAAACAATCTGGAATTGTAGTAACACGGAATTACCATAAATAACATCCCTGCCGCGCTCGCTGTGGCTATAGACTAACATCAGAAACCGCAACCATATTAATGTCAAATTAGACAAGAGTTAGGGTAACGCCGTGTTACCACAATTCCAGATTATTTCAAACACTTTTAAAGCAAATTAAAAAACTGCAATTCCAGGTCCACACAGGGGTCAGTATTTAAGAAAATTCCAGAGTTAACATAACTCCGTGTCAATACATGTCCGTGTCCCCATACTGGCTAAATGTCCTACTTTAAAAAAATAAATTGTAAATTATTTTGATAGTCTAGTTCCACTGGCTCCTGCCCACAGTGTGCTTCGTTTTGTCATAGGCCATCGTTTTTCACTTGTCGCTTGACCATGATGTACTGAAAATCACACCGGTTATGCACTCACGTTTTTATGTTTATTTACATTTTTGTTTTTTATAGTGTTTCCCTCCTTTTGAGCTTTAATTCCCCTAGAAGATTGAAGTTGGCTTCCCAGCCGGGCTTGTACTCCTGAGCAGGATTGGGCTGGCTATATATACTCGGTGCAGCCATCCGATTAGTGGTCGACCGAAACCAAGTTTTTCACTTTAGGCCGAAACCGAAACTATTGCCGAAACCAGTTTAGTTTTCGGCCGAACCGAAACTGGCAATTTGGTTTCAACCGAAACCTCTACCGAAACCAGAACCTAACCTGAATAAAATCAGTTTTAATAATTAGACAAAAGCAAAGATAAAATAATCATGAGTGTCCGAAAAAGTAAATTCACTAAAAAATCAAATCCTAACGTGAGCCACCTGGTTAACGGTGAACTGGAAAGAGAATTGAGTAGGCGATGGTAAAATGAGGGAGCAGAAGGCAGACGTGCAACGGCCCGAAAAATGTAGTAAGCCACGATTACTGGCGAGTTCGAAAACGGCACTTGTAAACAATGTTGAAGCAAGATGTGATCAGAGACTAAATCAACCTTAAAAGCCTGATGATGACAACAGTTCGTTGTCGAAAATTTGCTGGACATAGGAGTAAGTGTCTAGTTTGTGGAAATGTGCGTGATTTTTAGTGAATTGACTTTTTCTGAAATTCATCATGTTCCACAGTACGAACTTCAAACGAAGTTTTTCGTGAAATCATGAGTGTGTGGTTTTTGGTAAACAAAGTCTAGATTGGAAGGCACAGCCTGGTTTACCCATTTCCCGCCGTACGCTGAACAAATCCACGTGCGCCCTCTCACCAGCCCCCCACCCAAAAAAAAAGTTTTAGAGTTTAAAAAAAATGTCAATGCGAAAAAACTTCAAAACTTTCATTTGCAATATTTTGGTCAATAGTCAATAGTCTTGTTTTAATTAAATAACCATTAATTCGTGTCAGTGAGGGAAGTCCATAGCACTGGAAAAGGGCTTCATTGAATAAGTATAAGCTTTGCTTGAAAACGTGAAGAGAAATAAAAGCTTAAATTCCCTCTAGTGCAACGAAGCCATAATTTGATTAAATTTGGACTGAAAAAAAAATTATTTTTATTATTTATTAGCGTGGGTATGGCAGATGAAAGCAGGATCTGTGATGGCACTCCTTGTGCGTTTTTATGCTGCAGCCAAGTTAGTCTACGTAAACTGGCTACTGCTGGGAGATGGAACTTGGTTTTTGCTTCACCAAAACTGCAGCATAGGATTCGGCCGAAACCGAAACCATAACCGAAACAAGTCAAACCAGTTTCGGCCAAACCCGAAATTGAGCTATAACATCATGGCCTAAACCGAAACCGAAAATTTGCCGGTTTCATTGCCGAAACCAAAACTGAAACCGAAATTCAGTCGACCTCTACGTCCGATGGCATCATTTCTCCTAGGGCGCTCACGACGACGTGATCGCCTTGAGCTACTCCCACTCCCTCTTCTTCAGGTCCGCTGGTCCTCTCCCAGGTAGCAAAGAAACGTAAATTCAACGTTAAATTATCATTCCTTGTTTTCGGTGGAATTAAGGTTGAAAATGTCACAGTAATCTCCAAAAAAATACACGTACATATTTAAGGTAAACTAAATGTAAATTCGCCCTTCATTCAACCAGTTTGTCCAAAACTATTGGACACTTACGAAACGTTTATTCAACAGTTTTCCAGAAACGTTTATTCAACCATTTTTCAAAAACGTTTATTCAACTTTTTTCAAAATGTTTATTCTCCTCAACCTTTGAGGTGTTTGGAACGTTTATTCTCCCGTTATTCAACCATTTTCCCCCCAACGATTGACTTTTATGGTACGTTTATTCAACACTCGTTCAATGCACTGGAATTAGGCTAACAATTCACAAGATTACTACTTACACTTACTCTCTGTACTTACGGATAGCAACTGGTTCCCATCAGACTATATGCCAAGATAATCCGTCACCTTTTCATTATGGGTGTAAAATCACGTGTCTCTTTATAAATTTGGAATAAACTATAGAGTTTTAAATAACGGTCCATCATATTTAATATAATTCATGCCAATTGACTGTTAAATTTCGTTTGTTAAGTTTAATTAATTGTGCTGCAATCTTGCATAAACCTAATTGTCATAGAATTGCTTTACATCCCAGGTAGCAAAGAAACATAAATTCAACGTTAATTTACTGGGCCACTATTCGTTTTATTCTTCAGAAGGTTTAGGGTTAAAACTGTTGCAGTAACCTTAAAAAAATATATAGAATTTTCACACTATCAACAAACTTGCTGTTTTTGTTTTTATTTTAAAAAGTGTCGTCCGGGAAGTGAGCCTGTGTCGAAGGAATATCTGCATGTCTTGCATGTCTAGTACTCGTCTGAATTTTCAATGAATACTAATTTCTACATTTGGTAAAACTTTATAGAGTTAAAATTGTTTCTAGCATTATATAAAATGTCATGAATATTATCCTGAATAGCTAACAAAACTTGCTCCAAAACTAGTTTGAACTAGAGGAAGAACACGGCTGGTGTTGGATGCAATGTTTGCAGCATTTGTACGATTTGGTCACCAATGTGTATGTTTCATCGAATTAATCAATTATTTGCTCACACTGGCTATTCGTTTGCTTCGCTCACTCAGTCAGCTGATTCTGTGACTCAAAATCATATGATTAACAGTTTAAAATATTAACGCGCCTCAAGAATCGTTGCATGAAAAATTTTTTCTGCTAATAATGTTGCTTCCTTTCTGAATCCATTCTATGCATGGGTGGTGTTGGATGCACCGTTTTAAAAATTGGTATGGTCAAGTCTGTTGTAACGGCGGACGGTACGACGACTTAGGTGCTTGTAATGCCCCCGGTTTCCCTGGTGTACGTGGCGTTTCAGCTTGAGGTTAATCGGTGTTAATGACGACTTTTTACGTTATTCAACACAGCATGGACACTGTCCCAGCATGGGGGATGAAGCGCCGGTCCTAATTAAAGGGGCCTAACCTTAAACTGTCGGTATCGCTGCCACCAACGGTGGATTTAAACTAGCTAAAATCTAAAGATGGGCTACATATTTAATTTTACACTAAAATACAATTAAGTCTAGCAAACGACTGAAGCTTAAAACTCCTGGTTTTATTTTAGCAGCAGAGAATGAAAACAACACTTTACATTATGGTTTGCTTCTGAAAGCTTTTGAGTACCAATTATTTAAATAGGCAACAAGTTGAAATTACAAAAGTAGCAATTTACAATTCAAACAAACAACGCTTGTGTTTGAGTAAAAGTTTAAATTTCCAAAGGCGTTTTGGACGAGCACGAGGAGCAAGGTCAGCTTTAATGCTGACCGTTTAGCTATTTTTTACTGTCTGCAGGAACAGATGTAAGGTGAGGTAATCTGTAACGTTTCATGAATGTACCAGGTACAGGTGTGAAGTATTGGTGCTGCTCTCAAGTCCAGAATTTGAACAGAAATTTGGAAGCCGTTTGGCGCTTTCCGATTCTCGCGCCTTCCAGTCTATAAATAGGCCTCCGCCATGATTGACAACGAAGAATTAGAAAGCAGTGTTACCGCCTGTGTTAAAGCACTCCTAAATACAAAGGAATTTGTTGCCATGATTGTAGGCGCAATTGTGGAAACAATCACGGAAAAAGTTGTAAACGAACTGAAAACATCAGTGGACTTTAACACCGGAAAAATAGAGAAACTGGAGAAAGTAGTCGAGCAGCAACGCCAACAGGTCGCTGACCTTGAGCAGTCACTTAACGAGCGCGCCGATGAGCTGGAGCAATATGAACGAAGGAATAGCCTATGTATCTTTGGTATACCAGAAAAACCACGAGAAATTGTGATCAACTCGTCACTGAGCTTTTCAAGAAGCAAATGGGGCTTCTTGAGGTGGACATTCATAAAATAGAAGTCATCGTGTTGGAAAACCAAATGCAGGCACGAACAGGCCAATCATTGTGAAATTTGTTTCGTACCGGGATCGGGATATGGTATTCAGAAAAAAGAAAACACTGAAAGGAACTAAAATAACAATAAGAGAAGATCTAACAATGCGGCGCCTACTATTGTTGAAGGATGCTATCGGCAAGTTTACCTTTACCTTTACCTTTACCAAAAATGGCAAAAACTATGTCCAGACAGCGACAGAATTAGCAAAAATTCGTTAAACTCCCATACTGAATGAACTGCAGTAGAAAAATTTCAGATTTTTTGTTTAATCTCTTTACATACGGGTATTTTTCTTTTTTTTTACCTTGTGATTTTGACTTTTTGTACATTTTTTCTTTTTTTTCTCTTACATTTTTTTTCCTTTTTATATTTTTCTAAGTTTATTGTCACTAGTTTATTTTACTAGTCAAACCCAATTATTATAAGTATCTTTCAACCCTTTCCTTGAATGACGCACTTTCCCAACTCTCTTTCTACTAATACTTTTCCTGACTTTGCAGCTGATAAACACATTAATGGTTTTGATCCTTACACCAATTTATTTCCTAATGCTATTGACAGGACTGCATATTACTCTAGCTCAGAATTTGTTAACAACGTTTCTTCAACTGTAAAAGATGATGACTCATTCACAGTACTTAGTCTTAATATCCAGAGTATTAATGCTCATCACCAACAACTTGAGTCGCTTATACAAAATTTAAACTATATACCTGATATTATAGCTTTATCTGAAACTTGGCTATCTGAAGAACTTGAAGGTTTATATCCCCTCAACGGGTATTCATCCATTGCTAATAACAGGGGTAAGAAGAAAAACGATCATGGTGGTGTACTACTTTATATTAAAGATGGTATCAATTATCGGAGGCGTGAGGATATTGAACTTAAAACTGGCAGGTACACAGCTCAATCTCTGTTTATTGAAATCAACCATGAAAGTCGGAAAAATATAATTATTGGTGTAATCTATAGGCAGCCTAATGCAAACTATGATGATTTTCAAACAAACGTTAATGAATCTTTACAGAAATTACTTAAAGCAAAAGATATAGTCTATCTCGTAGGCGATTTTAATCTGAATCTGCTCGATTATAAAAAAGATACAAATGTCTCAAAGTGGCTTGATCTAACAGAAAGTGCTGGTTTTATTCCTTCAATTACAATTCCAACAAGAATCACAAATCATTCAGTAACTCTCATTGACAATATTTTTTTCAACAATCATTCAGATTCCTTTTTAGCTTCTGTTTTGGCTGAGCCAATTTCGGATCACTTAGCTACAATCCATACAACTTTTTTTAAGAAAGCAAAAAAAGATACAAAGCCAAAGACTATTGAGTTTTCAAGCAGAACCATTAACCCACAGTCTATTAATGAGTTCAAGAAGGCCCTCCATTCTAGCTGTCTGTTACCAGCTAACACTAATGATATCAATGGCGCTTAGTCATTTTTCTGGTACTTTCCAAACACACTACAATAAACATTTCCCTCTTCGTACCGTTAGGAAAACCATTAAGTATAAGCCTAATCCTTGGCTTACCCCAGCCATTGTTAACTCTTGTAAAACTAAATCCAGACTATTTCGTGATTTTTTACGCACGCGATCTCGTGACGAAGAGCGATATAAAACCTTTAATAAACTTCATGTTAAAGTTATCAAGCAAGCAAAAAAAATGCTATATAGAGAACACTGTCAAGGCAGCAAACAATAACGTGAAATCTACTTGGAGACTTCTTAATTGTTTGATGGGCAAACAGAAGTCAAGTGACTTGATTAGTACAGTATCGAGTAATGGCGAAAGCATCTCTGATCCAGCACAAATAGCCAATGTATTTAATAACTACTTTGTTTCTATTAATTCAACTTTAGACAAAAATATACCTATTATTAATTCTCCTGTACAAGATATGTATTCGACTCAATTTTCCTTACTCCTTGCACAGTACCTGAAATTCTTCTGATTATTAACAAATTGAGCACTTCAAAATCTGTCTCTGAGATTGCTCCAATTTTAGTCAAACTTATTAACCTAAGTCTCACCACAGGAATTTTTCCTGATATTTTAAAAATCGCCAAGGTTGTGGCAATCCATAAGGGAGGATCAAAAACTGACCCAGGTAACTACAGGCCTATTTCTATCTTGCCTGTGATTTCTAAAATTTTTGAGAGAGTGGTCTTTAATCGTTTATATTCTTTTTTAGTGAAGAATAATATTTTAAAAGACAATCAGTATGGTTTTCGTAGTGGTCGGAGTACCGAGGATGCCACCCTGAAACTTTCTGAACACATTATTGAGTCAATTGAAAAAAACCATTATACAATTGCTGTTTTTTTAGATCTAAAAAAAGCATTCGACACTGTCAACCACCAGCGCTTACTTCACAAACTTTCCTATTATGATGTTCGGGGAATTGCAAATGATTGGTTCAGGAGCTATCTTGCGGACAGGCAGCAGTTTGCTCAGGTATCAAATGCCTACTCTGTTCGTAAATTAATTGAATGTGGTGTTCCTCAAGGGTCCATTCTAGGTCCTTTATTGTTTCTCCTTTACATAAATGAACTTCCTGCCATTTCAAAACTTTTGCAGTCCATTTTATTTGCTGACGATACAACCCTGTATATATCGGGTAATAATCTTCTAAGTCTTCAGAACACATGCAATGAGGAATTACAAAAAGTGACACATTGGCTCAGCTTAAACAGACTATCCTTGAACACAGTCAAGACAAACTACATAATTTTTAGGGTCCGCCAAAAATGCTGCAATTACAAGCCTGATATCTACATCAATAATTCTAAACTAACAGAAACAGACAACACAACATTTTTGGGACTTGATTCGCATTTGAACTGGAATGAGCATATCCATTTTATTGCCAACAAAATTTCAAAAGGCGCTGGTATTCTGCATAAACTTAAAGCCGACCTACCTCAAAAATGTCTTAACCAAATTTATAATGCTTTAATTCAACCGTATCTGAACTACTGTACTTTAGCATGGATGAATACTTGCAAAACAAACAAGTTTACCCTGCTGAAAATGAACTGCAGAAAAACTGCAGAAATGGAATGAAACTGCAGTTTAACTGCAGTTTCGATGGCAACTGCAAAAAAACATTAAAAAAACTGCAGTTAAACTGCAGTTTATGTGAAATGGAACGAAACTGCAGTTTAACTGCAGATTTGATGGTAACCGCAAAAAAAGTTTTAAAAAATGTAGTTAAACTGCAGTTTATGTGAAATTCAACAAGTTAACTTTAACTGCATTTAAACTGCCGGGAAGGTTAGGTACAACTAAAGGTAACACAAAAACCGCAGAAAGAGGGGCTCGAAAACCAGCCGTGTGGGCATCATGAAACACGATTTGCCAATGCAGCTAATCCACCCCCCCCCCAACGCACATTTTAAGCCTATCCACGTGTTATTTTCTTTACTACGCATTTTTTTAAATTTTGATTGCACTGTTTTTTTTTTTTGCCCTACTAGTCATGTAGTGTGATCGGCATTTGGCGATGACAAAATTGTCATTAATAAACAGGACAGAAAGCCAAACGGGCTCGCTTAATAGTGATCAATTAAATATGGAATGTAAAAGATTTACATTTATTTTAATTGTTAGTTACCGAATTCTCAGAACAAATTATTCGGCAATAACTATTTGTAACAATATTGACTACATATACTGTGAGGCGCCTTCAAGAAAAATCCAGGAAGTCGTCCCTACGTTAAAAATGTTCATGCATGCTCATGTTGGACGTGGGACCACCACCTACAAAGTTAATGACCTTGTTGATGTTATGGTAATATGATGACTACCGCATCAGCAACTTTAAATTACTCTCTAAATTAAAGTGACCGTAGTTAAAAGTTATTTTCCAAATGACTGTTTTTCAGTGTTACACCCCTTTTTGCCAATCGGATCTGATACCGATAAACTAATCGAGTACTGGGATCCGATAACGAATATTTATTTTATTTTTTTTCTACTAAAATTTGGAAGCTAAGCAAACTTTAGTTCAACTTGATTTAGAAATTACAGGACATTGTAAAGAAAAATGTTCAGTTTTATTAATTTGATGATAATTTTCTTGCTCTGTTTTATCTGCTTTGGAATTGACTTTGTTACCTTCATTTCTCTCCAACAAGTTGTAGGGAAGAGACTGCGTCTTTCTTTAGACAGTTTGGCCGGTATAGGTTTTTTTTTGGGCGGAAGGAGGGAAATAGCGTAAAGTGTATCACTTGGGATTTGTGAAAGTAGAAGTTTTTTTTATTTTGTTTGGGGTGGGGGGGCACAAAATTTATTAGTTGCAACTACAGAAAAATGTCTAGCTACTGCCATTTGGAACTTATTTTTGATTTTGCTAAATGACTTGCGGCCAACCTATTGACTTAAAATTAGCACTATTCGAATGCTGTCGAAAAAAGGGTAAAATGGTATTTGAACGTCAATTTTTGTCAAAATTATAGAAAAAAGTAAATTTCACCGATAATGAATAAATGGGTGAAAAGTGCACATTAACAGCAATTAAAAAAAAACTGTTAAATAAAGGCAGTAACACTGCAGGTTGTGAAGTTCAACAAGATAACTCCAAAACTGCAAAATAACTGCAGTTTTCAGCAGGCCAACTCAGAAACTACAAAATAACTGCAGTTTACCAATAGTGAAAGTGACGTAGTGTCACTTTTTAAATTATGAACAAAGTTTTATGGTACAAGAAAGGGTTAGTATGGTGTAGAACAATTAATGCCAATTGACTGTTTAAAGTCAAGCCAACAGTTGCATAACTTTAGCGGATATCCATAAAATACAAAACTTGGAACCATATACATTAACGCTTAGTGACTGGCTAGGTATATAAGGCTGGATGACAACTTACATCATTGTAAGTAACGTAAAAGAGTGTATTAGGCTTGGTATGCTTGTATGTTAAGAAGAAAACCTGTAGAACCGAAACATTCATAACTGTTCACAAACAGCCTATTCTAAGATAAATGTTTGAATGGTACCTGGAATTTATATTATGAATTTTTTTTATTTCAATACCAAAAGCAATTATTAGAAAAAACTGAAGTTTAACTACAATTTGAACTGCAGTTTAACTGCAGTTTGAAGTGCAGTTTTTTTGAGGAGGGCAATTTACTGCACTTTTAATGCACTTTGTTTCTGTAGTTTTTCTGCAGTTCATTTTCAGCAGGGTAGACTGCAGTTGCTTCAAAAAAGAGCTGTAAGATCTATTTGTAATAAGCCTGTTAAAGAACACAGTCTGCCGCTTTTCTCCAAGTTACAAATTTTGCCCATTCAGAAAAATACTGACTTCAAAGTTGGAGTTTATATATACAAAAACAAGTGTAACAGTGTTCCCATACTGAACAATGAAATTCATTGCTATAATACTCGATCTGCTTCTAGATGCCACAAAACTTTCCATAGAACCTTAATAAGTCAATCATCTTTACATGGACAAATGCCTATCGTTTGGAACATGATCCCAGAGCAAATTAAAAACAGCCAGTCCATAAATACTTTCAAGAAGAAATACTTTACACATATCGTCTCCGATATGTCCCTTCTAACTTAATGCCGGTTTTCTCATCCAGATGTTTCTCCTTTCCCACTTCTCCTTTCCTCCCACTAACAAATTTTTCAACCTATGCACAAAGTAGCATAATACATTTTTAAGTGATTATCAATTATTGTTAGCTGCATTGTGCACTACATGTTAAAAGTGCTTCTTATTTTTTATTTTTTTTATTAGTATTTTGTATTTCTCATTATCCACTACATTGTATTTACTTACTGTATTTGATGTTGTCTTGGGCGATTTAAAAGACCTCGGTCTTATTCACCATGTTTCTATTTTAATTGTATCTCACTGTTTGTGCAATAAAGCCCCCGTTTCTCTCTTCTCTCAAGAAAAAAAATTTCAAATTTTTGAAACACAGGCGTTTTTCGGTGGCGCTCGTTTACACGCCCCCAAACGCCGGATTTTATTCTGGGTTCCTGAGAACTCGGAATAAATGCTATAATAAAGGGGTTAGTGCACACAAGATATGCAGAAAACAAGACCGCCAAAATTTAAGCAAAATTGACATGAAATAAAATACACTGTTTACATAAATGTTGACTTTGCCGTTTTGTATTTTTGGGGGACCAACGTTTTTGTGGCTAAGAAAACTTTAAGTAAATTTAAAAGTTGCAATTTAAGAACACTGTTTTTGCAGCCATTAACTAAATACTGTCCGCGCTGCTTGGTGCAGGAATATCGTACAAGTATTTGAAAATGGGGCAAAAACAAAGACATTTATCGAGAAACACACTAGTTTTAAAATACAAAGTTAAGTTGGTTGTTTCGTTATAACAAATAAATGAGGCCATCTACTGCTCTGGTAATATGTCCCGTACGGATTCTGCCTCTGCTCAAGTCTAGTCATTTTTTTTTCTGGGATGACTGCAATAGGAACCATCCGCCGCATTACAATAAACCTAGCCGCTGCGATAGGGATCGGAAAATCGAATACTATGGGCACGCATAAAATGACCAGCTCTATTTACTGTTAAAACTGCTCCCACTGGGATGGTTTGAGGTTACCAAACAACTTGTTTACATGGTGCAAGGGACACTAAAGGGTTTCAAGGTATGACCCATAACTTAAACATAACAATACAACGCTGGGAGGTTTGAGGATAAAAACGCAACAACCTTGTAACGACAGTGCTACCTTTTTTGCACAGGGGTAGACAGACGGCTGTTTTTGGGAAGAAGGCCATTTCGTAGAAAACTTAAAGAGGAGCCAACCGGAGACAGATTGCAGCTCCCGTAGAATATTCCTAATGAATATTTAATTAGTGTCGTTACAATCTTTGTCAATTTTCTCCCACACAGGGAGACGTTGATAGTGACAAAAAGGGTAAAGCATAGGCACTTAAAATTTAGGTGTGAAGGCCAAAACGAGAATTAACTGAGAGTTACTTAAGGATGAGCTCTCAACTGACCAAAATGACAAAATTAAAAATGCAGATAAAAATAATTTTCAGTCAATTTGTACTGAAACGAAACGTTTAACAATTAAATGTTTAACGAAAATGCTGCCTTGATGCAGCAACAATCACTAAATGCTTTCCAGGTTTGTCCAGTAGACTCTGAAGTTTTAAAATTAAAATTTCAACAAGTACACTATTTTTAGGTTTGGTTGCTCCTAGATGGAGTCACGGTTGAAGCGACAAACTACTCATTGTTTAAAGAAAACATGCCCGGGAAATTTACTTGATTAGATTTCCGGTTTACCTGTAACAAGAAAAAACTCTAATTTAGAGAAAACTACTTTAGGTTAGGTATTAAACCTCTGTTTTATTGGAAACACCAATTCAGTGCTAGAGCCATAATAAATGCATTTATTTCCACCCTAGACCGACATAGAATTCACACTAAAACATCGGTCCTACTTTTAACAAAAAAAAGGACTGGGAAAAAACTAGGTTTAAGTTTTTTATTTGCTTAACACGCTGGTTTTAAATTAGATTAAAATTCAGGCAACTTTACTTTACCAAACTCTGGAAAAAAATCAAAGCATATAGGGGGAACACTTTTACTACCAACCTTTAAATTATTTGTTTCCAACTTATGGTTGGGGGAAGGTAACTCACGTAACTTAAGCCATTCGTCAAAGCTAAACTCGCTAACTCTGGGTTTTTCTGGCATGACTAAACTTTTGTTTGTATCACTAGCTGACAAACTTCGATTTATTTTGCCTGTAGGAGGCAGGTTCAATGCATTTTTCGTTGCTTGTTTACGCCAACAAAGATGGCGACAGTCCATCCATTGGTCAAGGGAGGGGACTTGGGTCTCATTACCTCGTAATGGGTTGACCTCCGAAGTTTTCAGCAGACCCCTTTCGTCTGCGCTTGAGGACTTAACGACGATTGGCGAGAGCACTGTGGGGGTTTGGGGCTTGACCAATCCCGCGGGGCTGGTTTGATTACGGGGGCTTCTACGTTTCTTTGATTGACGTGGGCCGTTTCTGACGGGGGGGCGTAGCCACCTCGGACGGCAAGGGAGGAAAATCACGGGGCGTGGAGATTTCTGGTCTGCGCTGTAGGGTTAATGATTCTAATCCTGTCACGCCCAAAACGACATCGTAGAACGAATTGTTGACCGGTGTAATGCACGCTAATGTTTTTAACACTGTGCCATCATCTAACCTTAGGTTTAGATTTACTTCATCTAAAGTAAACACTTGCTTACACAAGGCAGTTTGACATTTAACCCTCCGCTTTAAGCGTGGCCAATTTCTGGCGAGCATAGCGCTAACTAGCGAAACTGTGCTTCCGGAGTCGCATAAAATATTAATTTTAGTTTACCCTATGCTACCGGACAGAGTACTAGCCTTAAGAATTTCACTAGCATTTTTCCCAACTGGGAAACATGCGTTAACTTGCTGGGGTTTCGAGTCAAGCTCGGGGCATTCACTACAAAAATGACGCACGTAGCAGCGCCTAACTCTATCTTAATTTAGGTTAGTTTTTTTTACTAGCGCTAATGTTTGTGGCAGGGTTCCCTCCAGGGTTATCTGCGTTCACACTGACAGATCCGGCCGGATTAGCTGTCGTGTTGTGGTTACGGTTGTGACCACGCTGTTGACCAGTAGGTTTAGAACCTTGGTTCGACGGTGCAGCTATGGGCTGTGTTTTGGCTGCACGAGTGGCAGTTTCGTTAGCAATCTGTTTATTGCGGGTTGTGAACTCGTCACACAACTGGGCCGATTCCGCCAGAGTCCCCAATTTAACTTGATCAGGGATCCATTTCCTGAGATGAGTTGGACACGATTTATAAAATTGTTCCAATAACACGAGGTTGACAAGTTTATCATAGTCACGGTTAACCTTAGCCAATGTTACCCAACGAGTGAAAAGAGTTTCTAACTCAAATGCATAATCCTGGAATTGCATTTCCACACCTTTTTCGAGAGAACGAAATTGCGTTTGCAAAGACTCTTTAGTCTGTACAAAACGGGCAAGCAGTTTATTTTTGACTATTTCGTAATCCTGCATTTCAGCGTCTATTAGCTGATCACAAACTTTAATAAAGACCTCGCCGACGAGGGATTGTAATGCCGTGACCCATTGGTCTTTAGGAATCTTTTGACTAGTTAAAGTTCGTTCGAAAATCTTAAGAAAACTGTTAATGTTAGTATTGGGCGTCCACCTATTTACTAGTCGAACTATGTCGGCCACTTTACCATGTTTTGCAACTGGATTTGGGGGAGGTGGGGGAGCACCGTTAGCTCCATTAGGAGCGGGGTTAAGATTTATCGCAGCAGCATTTAGCTTCGCTAGTTCGAGCTGCTTGTCCAGTTTAGCTAATTCCATAGCACTGGCACGGTCTTTAATTTTGGCATCTTGGTCCTTTAAAGCTAGTTCATGAGTTTGACGACGGTCGGCCTCGGCTAAGTCAACAGCACGTTTTTTCTCTGCGTCTGCAATTTCGAGTGCTCTTAACTTTAATTCTTCTGCTTTTAAAAACAGTTCGTTTTCTTTAGCGGCTAATTCCTTTTTAGAAAAAATTGCAGCTTTTCTCCTTTCAATAGCGTTAGCTAGTGCATCGGAAAGTTCGGTTAAATCTAATTTACCATCTTCAAGGGCTGATCGTAAAATTTTCTGCGATTCGGCTCGGGATTCAGTTACTGTGAAGCCTAGGTTTAAACAGGCCTTCTTTAAGTCCTTGTTTGTGATATCACGAATGATTTCGTCTAATTCTTCCATTTCTGACATTTTTGAGTCTCAATGGTTAACGTGGTTTCAAAATAAAGCTTTTATAAATGAAACAAAAATTAAAAGCAGCTGCTTAAAATTTAACGTTACTTTTGAGTAGAGCGAATTATTAAAAAAACTTCTCTCCCAAATCCAGTAAGATTGCACAAAAAAAATACACCTCCAAGACCTCCAGCACTCTGGTATATGAATAGCTAAATTCCATAAATGCTAATAACTACAACACTCGGATTGGCGGCCTCTAGGCATATCCAGTGTACACTTGCCCAATTGTACAATCGCTGTACGGTCAGTCTGTCCTTCCGTTCCACCGTAGTAGGGGAAGTTCGGCACCGATTTTCGGGAGTCGATCGTCACTGGCGGTCAAATCCACGGGACCTCGGTGTTGCACGCAAAATCCTCGGCTTGGCTGCACGGAGCGTAGTTTCCCTCTCGGGCCTCTTCTCCTACAGCATCGGTTGGGGTTGAGACGGCTCTCGGCTGGAGGACGTCAACTGGAAGCGGCAGCTGTTGCTTCCTGGCGCCGGCAGTGGTTGGAGCTGCGGCGGGGGTTGTACTTTTTTTTAGCTTTAGTACGATTTCTGCTTCGTGACTTTTTGTAACTTAGTCACAGGCATCTGCTTCGTGGCCATGTTTGGCTGGACCACAGACATCTAGTTGGAAGTGGCTTGCATCCTTCTAGGCATGTAGCATGGCAGGGGGGAAAACGCTTGACGGGAACAGCACCTGTTCATCCCACCGCTGCCACCAGTTGTAACGGCGGACGCTACGACGGCTTAGGTGCTTGTAACGCCCCCGGTTTCCCTGGTGTACGTGGAGTTTCAGCTTGAGATTAATCGGTGTCAATGACGACTTTTTACGTTATTCAACACAGCATGGACACTGTCCCAGCATGGGGGATGAAGCGCCGGTCCTAATTAAAGGGTCCTAACCTTAAACTGTCGGTATCGCTGCCACCAACGGTGGATTTAACTGTTTAACTAGCTAAAAATCTAAAGATGGGCTACATATTTAATTTTACACTAAAATACAATTAATCAAGTCTAGCAAACGACTGAAGCTTAAAACTCCTGGTTTTATTTTAGCAACAGAGAATGAAAACAACACTTTATATTATGGTTTGCTTCTGAAAGCTTTTGAGTACCAATTATTTAAATAGGCAACAAGTTGAAATTACAAAAGTAGCAATTTACAATTCAAACAAACAACGCTTGTGTTTGAGTAAAAGTTTAAATTTTCACAATAGAAAAAGTAATATTAGGTGCTCCCGGAGACACCCACAAGACTCAACAGCCGCAACTGATAAAAGTCTGACAGTATGTTTCTACATGATCAATTGTCCACAGTTATGTTTCTAAGTTTTCCAAGTACAAAAAGATCAACCTCCCTTAGTTCCCTAGAGAACTGTTCTAAGTAATAAAAAGCCCGGCAATTTTTTTAGACTTAGGCATCAGTATGTCTCAATTTGACTTCCACAAAGATCAAACCGTCATTTAGTTTAAGTAAAAAATCCATTTAAAATAAACTGGAAAAATTGGTTTTTAGTAAGAGAACCACTCTGACGTTATGGGGAGAGAGAACCTAAGATGCCGCTACAGGCATCTCCACCATAATTTTAACAAGCTAGAGAGTTAAGTTTACGTTTTTAAACTAAAATTTAGAATATGGGGGTCCTAAACTGAACTTTCAAAAGCTAAACTATAACATACGAACCACTACCATCGTGCCCGGCATGGCATTCTCCGGACATGGCGTCTCCACTCCCGACTGGCGTGACCGGTCTCTAGCTTGAGATCTGTGAGCTGTGCTAACTATGCATTCTGGGGCTGAGGTTTTATACACAATACCGGAAGCAGGCACGGACGCCGAGGATAGCTGCGGGGGTCTGATTGGCCGAGGGCCTCGAGAACAATGGAAAGTGGGAGGAGAGTCGGGTGAACAAAGGAACTGGGTGCAGAGCCGTTTGAAGGAGTAGGGACATGTAAAACGGAAAAGATAGGCCTGTTTTGAGTTTTACTCAATTGAACATTGGGAAATGGGCCTTTACTTTGTATTATTGGCTACGGATTGAATATTTACATGACTGCAACGTGATTTGGCTCTTGTTAAAGCTTATTACATGGCTTTAGGTAATGCAGAAAGCATTACTATTAAATTAAACAAGCTTTAACTGTAAACTGCAGTGTTAAACACCACAACTAGTTTTGGCTGGGGAGGGGGGCAAAAATGGGGGATTCGGAGTTTTTGCACAGTTTGACTTTCGGAAATGGGTTAAACAGATCTTTTTAAGAATTCTTTTAGTGTTTAATAGTAGATCAAGCTATTCGTAGGTTTTGGTAGGTCTCAGTCAGGCTAGAGGAGAACTAAAATAAACACATATACACTGAAAAATTCGTGTCCGGTAGAATGCCAGGTCGTAATACGTTTATACGTTTGGACATATGGTAGCGTTTATGGGGGTAAAAGAATATAAATAAAGTATAAATGCGGTTAAATAAACTAGCTTAGTTGAATGCTATAACGCATTAAGTTATTGAGAACATTTAACGTTTTTAAAGTTAAATTCGATCGTTGTGGAAATTTTTCATATGGGTTGCGGCCGTCAAACACAATAAAGAATATCACACTACAAATTGGTTGTCTGTATAAATCCTCTTACAATACACTAAGCTAGTATGTTCGGGCTTTTTGCCCTAAAAGAAAAGGGATAAAATGAAAATACAAAAATACAGAGTTTCATAATGGCGGCCATGATGAAAGTGCGATGTGGTGGGTTTGAGGTGATCTTCAAACGTAGTTTTATGATTCTTCCTGGTGGAAAGTCCGGATTTGGGCTTCCCCAAGAGTCTTATATTTGGACAGGCTATTAAATTTCGAAGAGTTTGTGAGAATCGGACCATTATGGCAAAAACGGCCAGATATGCCTCGGCGAGGCATTTGGGTGCCTAAGAAAAAAAAATGTCAAATTTTTGAAAAACAGGCGTTTTTCGGTGGCGCTCGTTTACACTGTTCATTCGTCTGTCAATGATGCATAAAATTAAATTTCTTTGAAAACTTTTTCATCTAGTTATGCTTAGAGAACACTCATGCCAGTCTTACAGCACTAATTTTCGTTCGCTTCGCTCACGCAATCAGTGCTGCCTCTAACTCAAATCTTCACCCAAATGCTAACGATTCCTTTCCCCCCCTCCCCTCTTCTCAGTAGATCCTTTCTAATGATTAATCTACATAATAATCCTGGAGGCCGGCTAAAAGGAAAGCCAAAGGGAAAGCTAAAAGGAAAACCGGAAGGACAACAATCACTTTAATCGCTTCTCATTGTTTTCGTGCATGTGTAATGTCTTTGCTACGGTGCGTAACAGCCGTAGCAATTCCTGGTGCACGTGCATCGGCCAAACCGTTGATTATTGATGGGTAAAATGAAAGAATCCATGTTTAAGCTAAATGCGTATAGTTTTAAATCAAACTAAGCTACGTTGGTAATGGTCTCGAAATTGGCAGCTGGAAACGATGCAATGGCTTATTTAATTCGCAGATGAAGGCTTTCAGTAAAGGATAA
>JAHWFP010188270.1:43971-57277 GCA_023313725.1 Lithobius niger
ATGGAGTATCCAGACATCGAACTGGCAGACATGCACTACATGTATGGTCTTGCAGATGGAAATGCATTGGAAGCTCGACGTCTCTACGCTCAAAGGTATCCAGACAGGAATTTGCCATGTGCTAGAACGTTCAGTCGTATCCACCAGAGCTTACGGGAAACAGGCTCATTTGGGAGACGGACATCGGATGCTGGAAGACCCAGAACTGTGCGAACTGTTGGCTTGGAAGACAGAGTTCTCCAGCACATAGCAGAAAATCCATCGAATAGCACACGACGCATTGCACGCAGAGAGGGTGTCAGTAATTCGACGATTTGGGACATTTTGCATCATAACCTGCTATGCCCCTACCATTTGCAACGTGTCCAAGGTCTTGGCGAGGCCGACCTTCCACCACGACGAGCGTTCTGTGTGCGACTGAATCATGAATGTGGAGCAGACGCTCATTTCCTGCCGTCTATCCTGTTTACAGATGAGGCTGGCTTCACACGTGATGGCATATTCAACTATCACAACAACCATCTTTGGGACCATGCAAATCCGCACGAGGTACAACAATCTAGACATCAACAACAATTTAGTCTAAACGTTTGGGCTGGAATTGTTGGTGATCATTTGGTAGGGCCTTTTTTTCTACCTCGACGCCTAAATGGAGAAACCTACCTCCATTTCCTCCAGTATGACTTGCCCCAACTACTGGAAGACGTTCCCCTGGCAGTCAGGACACGAATGTGGCTTATGCACGATGGTGCACCTGCTCACTTCAGCCTTTTGGCCCGACATTACCTTGATGGAAGCTTTCCTGGCAGATGGATTGGACGTGCAGGCCCAAAGATAAAAGTCTAACGGGTTTAAGTCCGGAGATCATGGCCTGCTAGATCTCCGGACTTAAACCCGTTAGACTTTTATCTTTGGGGACACTTAAAGTCACTCGTGTACAGTACACCAATTCCCAATGCTGATGTACTTCGCCAAAGGATTGTGGATGGATGCAACCAGATTCGCACAACCCCTGGAATCTTTGAACGGGTTCGTCGGTCCATGGCGCAGCGGCTTCGGAACTGTATCGAGGCAGAGGGGGGTCATTTTGAGCACCTACTATGACAAAACGCTTACGTTTAGTTTGTTTTCCGTCGTATTTATCTTTTTGAGTTGCTTGTCACAGAATGTTCTGGAGAGGAGGTCTTTTGCGGATGCGTATTGCAGTTAATTGCAGCAGAGCCGCAAATGCAATGATACTCAGTAAAACTTTGAGTAGCCATCTTCTGTTTACTTAATGATGTTTCATTTCTCGATTGTTTTCAATCACACAGTAATGTGATACGATGTGTTTTTTCTGGTATGTACAATTTGTTTCATTAAAGTACAAGACCAAAGCAGTTACTCCTCTCTTCACCCACGTTTGATCCCCCCCCCCCATAAGAAAATTACCTCTCCCTCTGATAAGTTGTGCGACCCAATACTGTATTATGAAGTACTGAAATACCAGGTGAATCATGACGAGGTATTTAAGAACTGTTTACCCCAAACCTGGGGGGGGGGGGGGCTGTAACTAAAGACTGGTGCATTTCCGGACCCATGTTTATAGGACTTTTTCTTCTTATCTTTGATCACACAGCGGACCCTCAAAATATTTGACACCAATTTCCGAACACCCTGTATAATTTACATGAATTCGTGCTTATTTATTTAAAAGATATAAAAGTGCAACCAAAGAGAGTCAAGGCATTTTCTCTTCCCGACAATCCTTCTCGTTGTCCTGTCAACGTGCACAGACTGTATCAAAATCAATGGCCCGAACATGCAAATACCGAGGTTGTGTATTTTTGCCCCCAAAAAAAATACAGTAATTACATTTTGCATTACAACCGCACCGTGGGTAAAAATGTTTCGGGCAACATCGTCAAAGATGTTGCATCAGATGCCAATTGCTAAGTTGGACGGTTAATTAAGCAATCACAACATTCGTGTCAGCAACAACTTTGTATCGACCCAACGTAGAAGAGCAGCTCATTGTGCAAACAACTGGCCACCGTAACTTGAAATCCTTACGACAGTACAAGAGAAGTAGCCGTGGTATGCAAGCAAAAATCGGTATTTTGAACGTCGTAGCAAATGTATCAGGCCGGAGTGTTACAAAAGAAAACCCGGTAAAACATTTGGTGATTAAAAACTGTTCCCATTTTACAGCCATTACGTAACCTTTTGTAAATGTAACGGCATAGTAAAGTAGTGCTTTGCTACTTTAAACGTGTTTTTTTGTTTTGTTTTGTTAAAATAAGCTCTTTTTCAAACCCTGGGCATTCCCTAGGGAATGCCCGCACTTTTCCCGCCTTCAGATGAAAGTGCGGGCTTTCCCGGCAACAATGGGTTTTTACATTGTTGCGTATTGTTTCAGCTGGGCTTTCCTTCGCCGAAAAGGGCATTAAGAGCTGAGCTGAATTGTTTCAAAGTGGACAACAACAATCAATGCTGATCACGAGGCTGATCATTGCTATTTTGCAACGTACCGTATAGACTCGCTTATAAGCCGCACCCCGACTTTATGAAGACCAAAAAGAAAAAAAAAAGAAAAATGTGCAAATAACAAAGCAAATACATGGGTGACTGCCTCAATCACTAGACATTGTTACTAATACTACTTTGTAATCTTTAGAGTTAACTTTTTCTGCAGTTTTGTCTGTATCCCACAAGATGTCATCCCCTGATCTACCAGGAACGTTGCTGATGCAACTTTTTTTGAATCCTTTTCAAAATCCTGCATGCAGTCGATTGTTGCTGGCCACTTTACAACAATTCAACTCAGCTCTGAAAGCCTGCATCAGCCATTCCATTCCATCGTTTCCAGCTGCCAATACAACGTAACTTAGTTTGGTTTAAATGTATTTCGTTTAGCTGAAACACGGCTTCTTTCATTCTTTCTTTCTTTCGGATGACTTTTTAGCAAAGACATACCACATGCACGAAGAATGGATATGGAGTTTGCAGAGTGGCATTGTTCCCTAATTACAATGGTTAAAACAATGTATAACAATCAAAATGATCGTTCAGGGACCCGTAACTCCGGAATGGCTCGACCAGTCGAAAAAGTGGTCTCTGTGAGGATGAAGCCCACGGAAATTTCTGGCTTAGATCATGTTTCAGATTTTAGGTAGGTGCAGTAGTTTTTTCTGAAACCGTGTCACACAAGAACAAGTAACAAGAACAACACCACCAAGAGTGAACAATTTTCAAATTTTTATGTGGCTCCGTACGTTTACTCGTGCACGGAATTGCATAAAAGTTGGTATAAACTTGGGAAAAGTTGCTATCTACTATCTGGCCAAGTTTGGTTGAAATATATTGAATAGAAACGGAGAAATTAATAGTTTTTGCTGGAGAGTGGACTTCAATAAACTGGCGTGTATGATAAACTGTGGCGAATTTACTTAGAGTATCGCACTTTCAACACAACTGGGACCAGCAACAAAGATGGAAAAATCGTTCAATTTAGGAAGAAACATGACCAAAAACTTTTCAACTAGGAAACGTAAATAATACGTTGAAAATTGGTTGAAAATATTTCAACCAATTTTCAACGTATTATTTACATTTCCTGCTACCCGATATTTCACCAAAATTGAATGAGGGAAAATGATCGTTTTTTCAACGTAGCTAGTTTCAACCAAACAACAATAAAAGTGAACAAATAGTTAAATTTTGGTGGAAATACGGTTCTTCAAATTATTTCTATTAATCTCCTCCCATATTTCAACGTTAAATAAACGTACACATGCTGCCTGGACTGGACGCGTCCCATTGGCCGCGTCCTACTCGTCTTCAATCTCGGGATGACCTCTACTAGGATGCTTTCTGCCTCCAAGGATCTCCCGGTTGAAGCTTCGCCCCTGGCCACCTTCATTCCAACTTTAGGAGCAGCTCGATGAGGGGCCAACACATCATCTCTTAGGACAAGGATACATCCGCCTCCAAAGGTACTACACCGCTGGTCAGGACGCTCTCGTACCCAGCGATCCAACAGCCGCTTAATCCGCCATCTGCTGTCTTCCCGGCACTGCTGTTCTTCTTTCCATAGGAAGCATCCAGGGGTGCTTTTCGTAGGGAACGCATCCCTTACATTTTGCAAGCACCCTTCTCCAGTTAACCATCCTTTCCACTTGGTGGTCACACAGTTCAGGGACGCATGCATTCCCGTCCGTTCCCCATCTTTACCTTCACCTGCTACTACTGTTTCTCTCGGCTCCTCGGACGAGCTTTCACCCGCATTCCATTCGTCGCACCTCATCCTCCTGCCCGTTCCATTCCCGACATTTTCGTCGAATTTTTTGCGATCCTGCTACTTCACCTACACAGTGTTCCTCTCCTATTCCATTTTACGATGCTTTCGCCTGTCCTCGTTGACATGTTTTGTGATGAATTGCCATCCTCGCCGAAATTCGACATCCATTACACTGTCTTAGAATGAGTGTCTTTGGATTTTCTATTCGTCACGAGGTCTCCTCCTGTCCTTGGTTCTCGTAAGATTTCAATCCCGGGAATCACTGTTCTGCCATCACGGAACGCCTAGGATATGCATCCCTCGATTCGTCCTGTACCAACACCCACTCTCACTCCCGCAGTGTTTCCTGCACGTCCGCCGTCGTTACACCTCCCTGCAGTCAGCACCCTCCGGACGGACCCAGTACCAACATTCTGTAATCTCTCAACTCACGGGCGGACGTGCAGTTTGCTGCGATCCTGATTATTGTTTCATAAAAAAAATAAATGAATAACGATAATAATGAAACACACAACGAAAAGACAACAAAAGAGACTCCGTCCGCATGAGGACCGGGACACAAAATTCAGCCAGTTTGCAACCCGTTCCCACTACATCCCGATCCTCGTCCTTTTACGCACCACATTATGTGCTACCTCCGACACACTTCATACCTTCTCGTCCGACTTCACTTCTCGCACAGTCTATCCTGCTATACCACGATTCTCCAGCCACGTACTTTGCCCTTTACCCCTGATCATGGCCGATCCATTCTTCTATCCTCTTTCCAGCTACAATAGCTTTCCATGTGACACCCGCTTTAAATTTCATCCTTCACTCCCTTACAAGGATCGATCCTCCACTCTTCCCCCGTCTAGAAGCATCTACACACAAGCAAGAAACACATCCAACAGGCCTATGTCCTTATCATCCTCTTTTGCCAACTTATGGCTTGATACCTCTCCTTTTCCCTGCGATTTACGACTGTTAACACTTTGAACGATGCAAAAAAAAGGAGGGGGGGGGGAGGAAGAGGAGGGAAAGGGACGCGGTAGTATCACGTTCCCTACATCATCTCCATATCCACCCTGCCTACAGTCCGATATTACTTACAGCATTGCAACCACTGAGTATGAAGTAATGCTACGTTCCACCACCAGACGCCACTACAGTCGTCCGCCTCGTAGTTCAAAAACGCTACGCGTGTAACGGTTTTCCTGTGTCCTGTTCATCGTTTGCCATGTCCGAATCCTCATCGTCTGAAGATCCTCTGCCCGAAACTGAAGTAACACCAAATGTTGAAGCAACGATAACGAAGGAAGCCAATGTGCCTTCACCCGAGGCATATAATTGTCTCGGTTTCTCCGAAAACTCCACTACGTTCCATTTCGATCCTCATCCTTGCTGTCAGCGGCACAGACAGTGTGACGGACTAGAACGCAACTGCCACATCTGCATTTCTATTTCTCCGAGCCAATGGACACTCATTCGAAAAAAGCAGCTTCAATCTCGGCAACAAATGCAACATGCAGCCAAGAAGCGGGAGGAGTTACGGGTCCTTAAACAATCACGAGTCCAAACTCTAAGTTCGACCGCTCCTTCACTGCCAAAGAAAGCTACCAAACGCCCTGCGCCAGATCCGCTGCCTACCGCTCATCCTTTGAAAACGATCTGCCCTTCCCAACACCGAAGCAATTCCTGCTATAGCAGGAACGTCAGGGTTTCCCGCCAACGTCTCGTTCCCACCAAGACGCCATCCTCACCTCCAATTAACACTCCAAAACCATCTCTGCCGTCCTCCAAGGTACAGCGATCTGTGGCGTCCTTATCCTCTCCAGCCCGTGTTCTCTCTACATCCCCTCTACAGACTTTTCAAACATTTCCTCCAACGGACGTGCCGTCTCCCTCGAAACCGACTCCGTTCCCTACCACACCAGTGCTTCGAACAGCGCTCACTAGGGGGTGCAGCTAGACTTCAACCTAAAATTCCTCTTTGAATACCTAGATGGGTTCGTCACGGAGCTCAACACTCTTTGCTCCGCTCAATCTACCACGGCATCTTTACCAAGAAGCGGCAGCATCTGCAGAAGCCCTCTGATCAGAAAATGATCTGCTCCGTGCCGCGAACGAAGCTTACTCTAATGAACTTGAGCTTATAAACCAGCGTTACCGTTCCCTTCACATAAATTATGCTCTGCTCCGTGCACGTAACGCCTGGGTTTCACCAATTCCTGCTTCCCCACCTTGGAGGGCCTACTACTGTGCTCGTTCCCACACTCGTCGCCTTAGACTTGCTCCATCCTCAACTATAACCCACTCGCCATCACATCCTCGTCCTGCGGATACATCTTCTTCACCCACCTTAGCCACACTTTATCAAGAAGCTCCCTCGCCGTTGCCATCTCTGCTTCAAGATCTCTCATCCACAGCCTGTGATTATCACACGCCGGATGACAATCCTGCACCATCAGCCTCCGCCTCTCCTGTTACGCTTTGGAAGGATGCAATTGCCACAAACCAATTTAAAAAAAAATCACTTCATATTCAGTGTGGCAATACGATAATACTCCGAACTTTGTCCCTGTGTACCACGGTATCACCGGAACTTCATCACCTCCACGGACGTGCTGCCATGCTCCCTTTGTCGCAGCAAGGCTTCTGGTGTTTTAGGATTTCGTGTCGTCCCGTAAAACATACCCAAGTTTTTCTTTATTTTTTTAACTATTCCAAACTCCTCCGGCGAGGGTTCCGCTTTATCCGCCTCCCATGGGGGACAGTACAATTGCTATCCTCGCCTATTTGCTCACGATCTCGTCTTCACAAATCACCTTGATCAGTCTCCACTTTTTCCGCAGCATCTAGCTTTCACCAACCATCATTCCTTCAACTTCAGTTTTATAATTGGACAACATAATTGTGCTTCGCCTTCAATAATGTACTCTATCTTCCGTGTTTACCACGATCCACTTTATGGACACCGTCCGCCCCTTGCATCTGCAGCGGTCCGCCTCATCGTGGGTCCGCCATTCTCCATCACCCACGGACACAATCTACAAATGATTCATCGTTCACCTGCTCGCTTCTCGTGCCTTCAGTTCCCGTCCTGCGGAGGATATTCACTCTTCAGTTCTTCCAGTACCATCTGCAACACCATCCGACTGTTCATCTCACACATGGGAGCACCATTTCCCAGCAAGGTAGGCGATTTCGGTATTTCTTTTGATTTCCTATCTTGTGCCCCACGGTGTTAAGACCCCTGCTTGCAGTTCCTACTGCTGCTTCCTTGTCCATTACTAGATTATGATAAATTACCGCACTGCCTGACCTCACTTCCAAAACAGCGGATCGCTCCTCAGCCCGCACATTGTTTCGGTTATTAGTGAAATTGGTTCAGGACTCAGGGTTGTCTTCGCCAGGGATTAGTTCCCGGGGTTGCCGGCTTGTACATGAGGGGACAGCAAACCTAGCCCTCCTCCAGGTTACAAAGTCCGCTATAAAAAACAGGTAATGTATATTTTCTTCGGCTATAAAAAGACTAAAATTACAGGCCTTGCACCTGCTTAATTTTAGTTTTTATTGCCAACCGAAAATATACATTACCTTCAGTCCCACCCAGGCCTCCCCTCCATAGTCTAGGTTCTGGGTGAGGAGAAATGCCATTGGACGGCTGCGCCAAGTATATATATAGCCAGCTCAATCCTGCACATGCGCAGTAGTACAAGCCTGGCCGGGAAGCCAACTTTCAAGCTTCTAGGGGAATTAAAGCTCAAAAAGAGGGAAACGCTACAAAAAAACAGGTAATGTATGTTTTCTGTTAGGCAATAAAAACTAAAATCAAGCAGGTGCAGGGCCTGCAATTTTAGTCTTTTTATTGACCGTTATCGCCCAACATGCTGTCTGGCATGCTCAAAGATCTTGCAACTCTGGTTACTATGTTAAGTGTACACATAAAAAAAACTCCTATAATACGCGCGCCGGTTCTTGAGTCCTCTGAAAAATTGTCATAGACTTTTTTTGCCAGCATCAGTGGAGCTCCCTGCATGTAACCAGCATTGTAGACTGCTCTGCGGGAAAGCCGACTGGCCAGCTGCTGAAATCCGTTAATTGGTAGGCGTGTGCTATGCCAGCAGAAGGGAAAAAAAAAACTTTCCGAAGATTGAAGTTTTTATTTTTGGTGTTAGGGTCTCCTCACCAATCAGAATGGAACCAGACTCCTTTATATCGTTCTTCTCTGATCAACTCAACCTGTGCATGTAAATTTGCTCATTTCCTATAAATTTAAGTTGTTTGTCTGCCACTCTCTAACGACAAAGTTCTTTCCTGATGTTTTATTCAACGTTTTCTTCAATTTGCACGTAACATTGTATTGAGCATGCACGCTTTACGAACGACGACAATTTGCCCTTTCGCCAGTAGTCAGGTTGCAGTTGTACGAAATTTAGAGCTACTGTGCACAATTTGCCATTCTTTGTTTTTCACTTGGGAATTGTTGTTTACATCCCAAGGACTAGTTTTTGTCTTGTTGCCACCTTGGCAATATGCATTTAGTATATTTTTCAGTGTCACTCTTTAACCGTAAACAAATCAAACGTATAACATGAAGCAAAAACGTTCATCACACAATTCTGAACAGGAAAGGTTGTACACAACTTTTAGATAAAAGCAACCATTGAACCCAAAAATCGTATTTCAAGTTTACCAACCTTACTTTGCATGAGCGTTCCTTTGTTCAATTGGTTGTTGTAGTGACCCTTAAAGCATTCTTGCGAGCTTTCTAAAGGCTCGAAATGGACATGTTTACGATATTCTGAAAGGTGGGGATCTATTCTTTCTATCAATCTTAACCAAAATTGTTTAGCTTTGATAGACCGTCTATACGTATTTAAAGGTGAAGCGGTAATAGCGCAGCGGCGAAAGTATATGGTGAATTTCGATTTTAATTGCTCTTTCAAGCTTTTTAATAGAGGGGGGGGGGGAATGAGGCTTAATGGCGCGTCGACAGCTTGGTCATTAGCGCCAACCTCAGTCACAGTGCAGTGGTCCGGGTTGCCACTGCACCACACATTACAGAGATGTTATTCAAACCCCTAATCTAAATCTTGTCATACATCTGTACCTCCTGCAAAAATTGAAAAACACCGGACAGGAGGACAGACTTATCGCCCAACTGACGCGCAATGTCATGCGGAAGATGGAACCGAAGACGAACACCATCAAGATGGCGACAATCAACAAGTAGGTGCCGGACCGTAAGTGGCCGTCGACACCAAGAACATTCAGGAGGGTCAACCCCCCGCAAAAGGAAACAGTGAGTAAGTCGGGTGTGACCAATTCGCAAACGGGCCAACACAACCTCCTCACGGCGACTGCGGCGACACGCCGAGTGCCACTCCTCGACAGTGCCTTTAATGGCCCGTAACTTATTACCGTCCTGTCTGTCCCACAAGGTTTGCCAAAAAGCGTGTAACCTCAGACGCAGAGTTGGAAAGGCATCTGAGGGAACAAGGCTGAGATCCCTACCGAGCGGACCAGAAAGGGCCCCTTTCGCAGCAGAATCAGCTTGTTCATTCCCTGCTATCCCAACATGGCCCGGGATCCAGCAGAAAAGCACGGTTTTCCGCTGGCCAGGCAAGCGAGAAAGCAAAGCTTGGACACGTTGTGTCAAGGGGTTCCGAGGATTGTAATTCGCCAAGGACTCCAGGGCACTCATGGAATCACTAAAGACAATGAAATGCGTGCCCTGAAGGTCAAGGATCCATTCCACGGCCAAACCAAGAGCCAAAAGCTCTGCAGAGAACACAGAATAGCCTGATGGAAGGCGATGGGCAACCGTTACACCCTTACACACACAAGCACACGCCACGCCAACGTCGGACTTCGACCCATCAGTAAACAGGCGCAGATAACCGGCGTACTGAGAACTCAGCCGCCGGAACTCCTGCAAGTACCTTGCTGGTAGGGTGGAACCCTTCGGGAGGGACGCCAGAGAAAAAATGAAACTGCCACCCGGGACAAGCCAAGGGGCAACTGGCATTCCCCCAAGCCTTAAGACGCAGGGCATTTCAAAGGCTATCTCCTGACAGGACTGCTGGAGCCTATCGCGGAAATCACCCTTACCCACCCTGCGTCTACCGACTCGCAAGTCTGGCCCAAAAACCATGGACCAAGCAGGACTGGATTGCACAGCACGCAAACGCACAGCATACTGAATGGCAAGCTGTCGCCGACGAATGGCCAAAGGTGGCTCCGAGGCCTCAGCATAGAGGCTGACCACTGGAGAAGTTCGAAAAGCCCCTGTCGCCACACGCAGGCCACTGTGATGCACAGTGTCCAACATCCGGAGAGTGGAGTCACTAGCCGAATCATAGACCATACACGCATAATCAAGTTTGCTGCGGACAAGGGCTCGGTAGAGGCGCAACATGGCAGTGCGATCGGCACCCCATGAAGTGCCCGACAGGACCCGCAAGATGTTAAGCGCCCGCAAAGCCTTGTCTTTTAGCTGACGTAAGTGTGGAAGCCAAGACAACCTGGAATCGAACACCAGACCCAGGAAACGTGCCTGTGGGACAACAGGAATTTGTGCCTGTCCCAAGTACAGGCAAGGATCCGGGTGCAGTGTTCGTTGGCGGCAAAAGTGGATGCACACAGTCTTGTCCGGAGAAAACCGGAAACCATTACTTACCGCCCAGGTCTGGACTTTGTTAATTGCCAGCTGTAGCTGCCGCTCGCAGGTCTGCATGCGAGCTGCCCGAAAGCGCAGGCCGAAGTCATCGACAAATAATGACTGGGGAACAGCAGCTTGCTGAGCAATGGGGTTGATCCCTATAGCAAACAAGACGACACTAAGAACACCTCCTTGAGGCACACCATTCTCCAAGACAAACGGGCGGGAAAGAGTCGCCCCGACACGAACGCGAAAAGAACGGCCTGAGAGGTAAGCAGAAAGCAACAATGGCATCTGTCCCCTCAAGCCATAGTTATAGAGATTACGGAGAATCCCATAACGCCACGTCGTATCATACGCCTTCTCCAAGTCAAAGAAAACCTGAACCAGATGATGACGCAGGCGAAAAGCCTCCCTCACATCTGATTCAAGGGCAACTAGATGATCGATAGTTGACCGAAACCGTCGAAAGCCACACTGGGACACAGATAAGAATCCCCGTGATTCCAACACCCACACCAACCGCTCACTGACCATCCGTTCCATAAGTTTACAGACGCAGCTAGTCAGAGCGATTGGGCGATAACTGGAAGGAGAAGTAGGGTCTTTGCCCGGTTTTACAATCGGGATGACCACTGCTGTCTTCCACGCTGCTGGAATAGAGCCCTCTGCCCACACACGGTTGAACATCCTCAGCAAGAACTGCTGGGAGGCAAGGGTCAGATGTTTCAACAGTTGATAGTGAACATCATCAGGCCCCGGGGCGGAGTCATGCGACTTGGACAAAGCTGAAGCAAATTCCTGCCAGGTAAATGGTAAATTGTACTCCTCTAGCCCATCGGAGCGAAAGTCAAGAAAGCGAGCCTCTTCTCTACGCTTAATCCCGAGGAAACCAGGATCATAATGGTCATCACTCGAGACCCGCGCAAACGCAGACGCAAGACAATTGGCGATATCCGGCACAGAAGAGATCACGGTATTCGCCACCTTCAGCTGTGAAACCGGGGAAGGCACGCTCCTTCCCGAGATCTGGCGCACCTTCCGCCACACCTGCTGAGAAGGCGTGGAGCGCGTGATTGACGAAACATAAGCTGCCCACGAAGCACGTCTAGCCTCACGGATGACATACCTGGCACGGGCACGACAACGCTTAAACGCTACAAAGTTGCCAGTAGTCGGGCTGACCGTGAATGCACGCAACGCTCGCCGGCGGGCCCGAATGGCCTGCCCGCAAGCAGGCGTCCACCACGGAACAGGAACCCGCCGCGGCTGTGTGGACGTACGCGGGATAGTAGCATGAGCAGCAGCAAGGACCACATCAGTGAAATGAGTGGAAAGTTCATCCACATCAGAAAAGTCCTCCACCGCACGCTGAAACACAGCAGCCTCAGCAAAGGCTGACCATTCAGCACGCCTAAGCGCCCACCGGGCTGGCCTGGAAGCCACAGAACCCCCTTGTGTTGTGGACAACACAATGGGGAGGTGATCGCTTCCATGCAGATCGGCAGTGACAGCCCAAGTGAAGTGAACTGGGATGGCCAGCGAGCAAAAGGCTAAGTCCACCGCTGACCAATTGCCCGTTGCCAAGTTACAGTGTGTCATGGCTCCATCGTTCTGGATGCAAACGGACCCCCTCCGCATCCACTCCTCAAGGATCCTTCCCTTGTTGTCAGTATTAGGTCCTCCCCACTGGACATGGTGGCTGTTAAAGTCGCCCAGCAAGAGGAACGGGGCAGGAAGCTGTCGAACCAGGTCCTCCAGGTCACCAACCCCAAAGACCTCATCCGGTGGCAAATACAGCGAACAGACAGTAATATCCAATTGGAAAGAAACTCGAACTGCTACCGCCTGAAATCTAGTGTGCAGAGGCACAATGGCATGCGGCTGAGAGTGTTGAACCAGCACTGCAACACCACCATGTGCACGTGGCACAGGGTCTGCATCCAGACGGTAGACAGAGTAACCCCTAACAACCGGATTATCCGACGCCTTAAAGCAAGTTTCCTGAAGGCAGCAGCACAGAGGTCGCCAATGCGACAGAAGCAGTCGCAGCTCTTCCGCATGGGTCCGATAACTTTGGCAGTTCCACTGAACGATGGACTGCGCAGGCATTAGGACGGGCTTAAGACTGAATCATCCTCCTCAACTCTTCCCCTGGGCGACCCGAAGACATCTGAATCCTCCCCCGAATCAAAAGCCGGAGTGAGGTCCAGAACGAACTTGTCCTCGGAAGGAGGAAAAAACCCAGGAGAAGTGGAACAGGAAATATCTCCCTGCTCCATGGGTAAAGGGGGATCAAATTGTGGAGGGGACGCAATGGACCCCTCAGCAAGGTGGTCATTCGACGACTGTTTCACCTTCTCTCCTGGTGGCAACTTCCT
>JAHWFP010188271.1:10597-39730 GCA_023313725.1 Lithobius niger
ATTAACCCCATGTTGCATACGGTTACCTGCAGGTAACAGCTGACTAAACGTGAAAAAACTAAGTCCCAACTCGCCCTGCCAGCTTTGTGAGGGGTCCCCGGGGACCCCGAGCAAAGCGAGCAGCAACAGCCTAGTGGTCAGCGTCCTCGTCTCCGAACCCTGCTAATGCTGGTTCGAATCCCCCGACTGACCCAACTATCATATCATGGTCCTTAAAAAAAAAGTATCAGAAAATAATTCATGCATTTAAGGGTTAATATAAATCATTTGAATTGCCCTTGCTGGAAAATATACATCTTCACCTATCATCCAAGCCTAATCACATCAATTTATCTGAATTATAACGGGTACTGCAGCAGTTTAAATATGGAACTGTTCGTAAAACGACGCAAAAATCAAAGAGCTACAACGTAGATAAACTGCCGTAGCTTAGCTCCTCATTAAAATAAATAGTTTTTATTACCGTTGTTGGAAAACATACATCTTCCCATTTCATTTAAGCCCACTTATGTCAGTGGATCATAATTAGAAATTAGAACTAACATTGCTTGTATGCCCTATTGCAGAGCTTTTCAACCTTTTTTGGCCTGAGGTACCCTTCGAGTTTTTTTGCGGACCCACTGTCACCCCTGTCCTAAAGTTGAAGAGCTTTTTTTTCAAGCAAAAGGATGTTACTCCCCCTAGGCACATGCCACTGTGTATAGTATACGCCGTACACCCAATAAAACACATAATTGTTTATTACTATACGGGCCTATTTTATTACCTATCCCTAGCCAATTTTGCCCTAAATGGACCTTTACGAGCTACATGGTTATCAGCCTCAACAAACGAGCCTCGCTGATGCACGTGATTGCTGTTGAAGGATGACGATATGCACTTTTGCAGGATGCTTTTCTGACGATTCACTATGCCTCGCGGCACCCTTTAACCACCTTCGCGGCACATAAGGGTTCCCCGGCACACCGGTTGAAAAGCACTGCCCTATTGTATTGGATGGCAGCCATCTTGGATTTTTGGGTAAAAATGATATTGTAACATCATACTAAGTTAAGATTTGAAATCCTCGTGCACGATATTTGATTTCGGCCTCTAACGGAAAATGCCGGGATTTTTCGGAGGGACATGGTGGCTAGATTTTTTATAAAAGGCCTATAGAAGCCAAATCAATCGTCAAACCATCCTAGCCAGAAAGTGATCACGGCACTGCCATTTATGACCTAACTATATAGAAACACAGACAGACGCACACACCAGCACAAGATGAGGACTAGTTTCATTACAACGAATATTTTAAAAATTAACTGCGTATTGTTTTTTTAATTCGTTAAATTGTGTGTGGTTACAAGTAAGAGCGTTCAAAACGACCAGTACTCTTAAAAAAAAGTGTAGTAATACTCTCCAATAAGGGTGTGCAATGGTGGCGACGTCATAAAAATGGCAGTGGCGAACGTTGTAACTAACTTAGTCAAGAGTTTCCATAGTTTTCAGGCTGAAAGAACAAATAAATTTAAGTGAAATATGAAGCATGATCGACCGATTCTGTGGACATTAATATAGGATCTGATATCGGAAGGTAAGTAATTCGCAAAATGTACTCGCAAAACAATTCCAGGTCAAGACATTGCTTTACGACCATGGTGAATATGGAAACGCTATTAGGAATGTACTGGGTGATTCACAAGTCCGTGCCCTGGGCCGCCATTTCTGCTTCAGAGACGAATTCTGGAATAATAGGTAGGCAGGATTACGAAATCTTCTGTGGACTATTTGAACGTGCTTGGCTAGATGAACTTAATATATCCGTGAAAGTTTATCACGATCGAATAACACCTCGTAGAATATTGGCTTAATTAGAAAGTTGTAGAGAACGACAAAACCCAACATGAAAGCCAAAAACAGAATGAAAATCGGAACACAATTGCAGGGTTAGCTTTCCATCAAAGTCAGCAGTAAAAACTGCACTGCAATACACCGGGGGCATGCGTAGAAGTACGCCACTGACCTTTACGCCACTAGTCGCCTTAAGCCTGCATGATCCGGTGTACTACAGTGCACTTTATGCTAACTTTGATTACATGCATATCGTGTAATTCTGTTCCGATTTTCATTCTTTTTTTGTTGCTTTGACGCTGGTTTATGGTTCTTTACTATTTTCTAATTTACACCAATATTCTACGACATATAATTCAAAAGTTAATATGGTAGTTACCTTGAGGGTTGAATCAAGGCCACCAAAACCTAAATGTTCAACTAGTGCTGAGACAACTTTGTAACCCTAGCTACCTATTATTCAGGTAGTTGCCACTGTAACAGAATGTCCGCCGGGGGTACAGCCCTACGAATCGCCCTGCATAGAGCGCTCTACAAAATTCCCATCTGCCTAAAAGAGAGAGCGAATAGGGAGTTGAGAAGAAAATTTTTCATATCTATGCAGCTTCTTCATGAAAATTATTTTGCAGCCGAGGAATTAACCCTAAGAATGAGACACATGGCTCTCTGCCTAACGCTCCCAGGATGCGATGCGAGAAGTTGGGAAATAGTGACATAGTCGTTGTCGTGTTACTAGCGCACGTGTTACGAGCGCACCGTGTTTCGAGCGCACAGGCAGAATAAGCCGTGTATCTAGCACACAAGCAGAATGAGCCCAGACCTGGATTGCTTGCGTCATACGTTTTCGGATTACAGAAATTTCTATGTACATATAGTAGCGCGTGCCCCATCAGTCGGTGTTTCATACTTATGTGCTTACGGCAGATACAAAAAAGTACCTTGTTTAATAGAATCTCAGCAAAATTTTTTTATTTTTCATCAAAATAACTGCTACAACCGCGTATTTAAAAAAATAAACTTTGCAAGTTAAAATACAAATTCTGTACTGTAACAGGTGTATTCCATAAATCCACTCAAGTGTGAGTTGGGCTAAATGTGAGTGTAAGGTTCAAAACGCATCTATAGAAAAACCCTCAGAACTTATAGGACACTCACATTTGCGTTTCTGGCTGTACTAAAATTGTTGACCCTTACCTTAGAATGTTTGCACTCACATTTGCCATCTCACACTCACACTTGAGTGGATTTCTGGAATAAGGCTGTACAAGTTAAGTATCATGTAATAGCGTATTTTTTATACATTCCTAAATGTAATTCTACACTGAAAACAACGAACAGGTTGCTGCTGATTATTAACAGGACTTAACAATCACAGACACGAAGTATAGACAAAGACTTCACGAAGTGATAAAAATGACGTCACGCGGTGGAGTATTTGACATACGGGCTGTTCTGTGCGCTCGATGCACGGTTCATTAAGGCCTCTCCAGACAGAAGAAAATTTCGTGCGAAGCTATGCGTAACTACGTGCATACAAGGTCAACACTGCAGCAATCGTGTGGTTGATGTTACATTAAGGACGAATATTGAAGTCTTTTTTACACCATACTACGTCGGCGTGCAGCCGCGAGCAGCCAGTCTGGTTAGGGCTTTATGGTTGCGTTGCGCTCGAACATACGAAATTTGCTTGTGATCTAGTAACACGTGCGCTCGGACCACGAAACCAAATAGTCTCTCTCATAACCTTTGTTTTTTTTTTTGGGGGGGGGGGGGAAGATGTAGGAACACATAAATGAGAAAGCAACGTTGTATTCAAAGGTCTGCATTGTAATTAGTGAAGAACAGAAAACATAAACGGTGCCAAGTAATTTTCAAAATGTTAGAATGTGCAGTGGGCCCGGGGTGGGGGGTTGTTGGAGGTCAAAACAACGAAAAAGGCCACGTCATTTTAGTGATATTATAAAACAAATTCACCAGTATTTAGACGGACTGTAAGCTAGTAAATAATAAGCAACGAAGCAAAATTGGAAATCGCGTCACTATTTGCTGCTTGTGGTGTTTGTTTTGTATGTGCTTGTGGGTTTAGTTTTTCTCTCTGTTTCGTGTGCGTCTATATGTTGTATTTTGTGTGTGTATTTTTGTGTGTGAAATATCCAACCGTTTTGTTTGTTTGATTTGTGATGTACATGTAGGCTATACGTGTGCATGGAGGGTGGCATGTCACAATCCTTGTTCCCTGTAATTGGAGTTCAAATTATAGTTATTGCGTTCGAGTGAACTCTAATCCGTTTTTATTCGTCTACCTTCACAGCAGGCGGTATGGGGATACGAGCTCTAATACTTATTTTTTTAATCAACTGCGAAGCCATTTTTTGTTTAGTTAATTTATTGGCTTTTTTCGATCCCTTTTTGTTGTACTTGCTACGATCTGGTCCATCATGTGTACGGTGCGTGCATGGTCCACCCAATTTTGTTGCGACAAAACGGAACATTAGAAAGCCGTATTTATGCTCAGGTTCCGCCGAAGCTTTGTCCCATGTTTATTATTTGACGGCAACACACTAGGGTGTGTCTAGTACGGGCCATAAGTCCTCAAAATTAAAAACTTCGCATCCTGTGGTTTAAAACTTGAAGATTTAAGCAAAATCCAAGACGTATTTTATTTTGGTTCTCCACAACGATTTAACATTTCTCTGGCTGACTGTATTAACTCAAACAAGATACACCGACAATGTTACTCTCCCCATGCCCAAGCATCGTTGCGTCTTGTTCGAATGAGCTGTAATCCTATCGTGTGCGCCTCGCCTCTTTGTTGCACCATTGTTACATGCTGCAGCATTGTAACATTTTGACATTGTTAGCTGCTCCTCAACGCCGGTTTGATTTGTTTTCGACTTGTATGTATGTTTGTTTTCGTTTCAGGGACTGATAATCTTTTGAGGTTAATGTTCCACAATCAATTAATCAATCAATCAATCAATCAACGCCTGTCCATTTTCTGACAATTCTCGTGCGCAAACCAACTCTACTATGCTGCCGTGTTAATGCAACAATGTTGCTGAAAGAACAATGCTGAACTGATGTAGCGAGAACACTCTCTGTTACAACAATCAAAAGACATTGTGAAAGCATTGTTAGGCGTTGAGCAGCTACCGGAAGGACTAAATACTACCCGAACACAGTCAATGGCAATAGCTTGTGCATAGATTTGAGGCCACGTGAAACTAAAAAAAAAAAAAAGTCATTACTACTCATAAAGTTTTCTTCTTGGCTGAATTTCCGTATTAATGGTCTGCGACTCTCAATATTGAAAGACATGAAGCATGTGCTTCTAGGTGTCATGTTATGTGTCTATCTTCTAATTGGCGGAGCGAGCGATCGAAGCGTAGCCTATAATGGACACCCAATTGCAAAATGTTGGTCGGTTGATTGGTCCATTGGTCTGTTGGTCCGTTGGTAGCACTTTTTAGTCTGGGTGGAGCCCAAACGAAAGGTCGGATTGAAATGAAATTTCGCACAACGCTTTATACCCTAAAAGTATTGCTGAGCCAAAATTTGACATAAATCGAACAATTATTACTGTAGAAATTTAACAATTTTCGAATTTATATCTTACACTCACCATTGTAAATTTGGAGTCGTGAATAGTTAAGGAATTCCGACGAAGCATACACCATGCTAATAGTAGCCAAGTGAACTTTAAAAAACACGGCAAATTAAATTTTGGTTGCTTCTTTCTAGCTAATAATTCTTTTCGACGAACTCAACGAAATAATAACATTTGATGCTTGCATTTAACCACTACAGTAACAAACGCAACCATAAAAACAAAAGAATTCCATTAACGACACACGTTAGTTTCATTTGAAAGAAGAATGCTTTGGAGATTATTCAATTCAACATGGCAACGAAAGTGGCGTCTACACTAGCGTTGGGAATCCCGAATGTGAAACCTGAAATCGTCGTATCAAGGCCAAGCGGTATTATAAAACGATATTGACATCAGACGAAACACGAAAGTACGAAACACGAAAGCACGAAACACGAAACAATAATACGCCCGCTTCTCTCAATTCCTGGTTGCCACGGTAACGTGAAAACTCGAAACCAAAACCGTGTTGCATCGCGTAAAGGAATAGGCTTAATCTCGAACCACTGTTGTAAGCTGCTTCTAACGAAAGTAAATCGGAGATAAATATTAGTCCTAAACGCTAAAAATTAGGCCTAAAACCTAAAACTAGGTCTAAACGCTAACACATTTTAAACCTAAATTGTGATGGTTATTTCTTTCAGATTATATACTGTAATAGAGATTGCTGTTGCAGTCATAGAGTTAGGAAATAATTATCTTGCATTGTGTGATAGAGGTGTGCCAGCTCAACATTTTCGTTGGTGGCGGTGTCAAATATTATACCAAAGCAGTATTGTGAACTTTTGAAATCTTCTGACTATTGTTAAAAACTATCGTACTGATGATTGTTTGGTTTGCAGTTAAACGCCTTTTTACGTGCTGTTTTATTTTTACTCGCGGCGATGGCCCACGTCTTCAGTGTTGGCTGCGAAAAGGAGGCTACAAATAACTAAACAAAAACTAAATGCTGGAGCAAACGAAAGCTTGTAAACGTAAATTTTACACCTAACATAGCCCTACATTTAAAAAAAAAGCTAAAATAAGAAAAAGGACAACAAAGAACAGCAGTATGTCACACCAAAAGGCAAACAGCCTAACAAAGCCCATGAAGTATTGCACCCAGATTTTTAAGAATTATTAACAAATGTGGTATCGCCATTAAAATAAAAACTAAATATAAGTTTGAAATGAAGATCCGTTCGCTCCGCCTACAATAGGCCCAAAGCCTGTTTCCTAGTAGTATATTAATTTCTGACAATTTACCTGCCTAATGATTATAAGTATTATTGTGACGTGTGATTAATTTTGAGAGTTTTGAGTTACTATGTTACAAAAGTAAAAGCCGGAAAGTGGACAAACATACAACAAAACTCGACGCTTGGGCTCATCACACAGCCAATATCAAGAGCCATTGTCTAAAAACCATTCCAACTTGAAACAAGCAATACAAAAACTGCTGCAAAATGAATTCAAAGTGCCCAACTACAATAAAAAAAAAATACTATTCATCAAATTCCTTGTGCAGATCACATAGGACAAAGTGAACAAAAACTCATTCACCGCCTCCAGTCCCACAACTCTAACTTCAAACTTAAACATACAACCAATTCAGTCGTTCGGTACGTTACCAAAACAAGACATATACACCAGATATTTTCGGAGCCAAAATTATATTCCAAATACCTAATTACCGTACCCGTCTTAATCTTGAACATCGAATTATTAAAGAAAATTCAAGTTGAAAAATTCAGACTCTACGGAAACCTCAGTAAACTCATATAAATACTGTATTCATCGTGTAATTGTCACTTCGTTTGGTGCTAGCCACAAACACATATTGAAGTCACTCGTTTTTTTAAAAGAAATTTACGGTTCTGTCTGTTTTTAACACGTCCTAGCTAGTTCTGCCTTGCGAAGATGGACTTTTCACATGCAACTTTACTCTTGGCTTTCTTGTGGTTTGTTTGTAATTGGTTTTACTCATGGCTTTTATTGCCTCTTAATAATAGCTCTGAGACGAGCAGAAAAGAGTTTTGATGTATGTTTGATGTGTGTCTTACATCATATGTACTAAATTGACAAGCTACAAAAATTACAAAATAAGTTGGTTAAAGTTCTTTTAGTCTTCTGTACGCCGTAACCGGTGAGAAGACTATTGCAACGACTGTGTCCGTCCGTCCGTCGCTTTTTTCAACTTTGCAACAGTACCAGATATTGACGACCATTGTTTACAACGTCCATTGTTTAGTAGACTGCTTCGACGCGTCCATTGTTTACAACGTCCATTGTTTAATAGCCTGCTTCGTAACTAAATTAAATAATAACAGCAGTTGTAGTGCATGATAGAGGTGTGCGCCTTAACATTGGAAGTGGAGGAACTGTACAGAAGACCGGTGCGACTAGGCAGTCGCTGTAGCCGCTTTTTTTTTTTAAAGGAGAGTTAGTGAAACGCATGCACTGAAACTATATTTATTGAAAACAAAATACTAACTGTACGTCAAATGAGAGATTCTGTTGTAATTGTTTACAATTACTTTAGTAATGAATGTAATAAATTGGACATTAAAAAAAAACTAGAATCATTGCGATATGAAATTCTGATGATAAAAAAAAACAATTATGGTATGAAATTGAAAAGTGACTATCTTCCAACGATTTTTCATAAACTGCCCGGGCAACCCATGGAATTAACAGGATATGGCCAAATTAAATGAAAAATTAACACTGGCCCAGTGTTAGTAAGGGTCAGCCTATGGTCTCTGTGTTAAACTTTCAACTTTGAGAGCTTATAACTCCGTCAAAAGTCAACATATTTTAACCAAATTTGGAATCTTGCCTTGACTAGTCAAGGCCTGTCTTCAGTCCAAAAATTGTGCAATTCGGTCCAGCCAAACCCGAGATACAGAGAGGGGCCAAATAGACAACTTCTTGTTGTTCTTGTTGTTGTTCTGGGGATACTTTCGTCTGTCCTCTCTACAGGTCAAACTACGCCACCTAAAATGATGGGAATGGGCTCAAATCATAGCTTCGTAGGTAAGCATGTGCCTTTTCACGGTTATTTTAGTGTAACCTGAAATAGTTATTTAGAAATTAGCCATGACGTGCTAACTGAAACAATGCTATTCTGCTGATGAAAAACACAAATTCTCCTTACTGTAACCAAATTCTCCCAACGAACAATTAGAGAGCATTCACAAATTACGTAACAGTTTTTTCTAGCAATTTAAACTCCCCCGCTCTTTTTTGTAACACCAGTTTAGCGAAAAATAATTTTGCAAAAATTAGTGTGTTTCGTAGCACTTCGTCGTACTCCCCCCTCCCCCACCCCATCATAGCAGATGGTAACACATTTTCTCGACCGTTCTTACCCCTTCAGGTGTTACGTATACGTGAACGGTCCCTTATGTCGGTGTAGATAACATTCCTGTTGTGAATACTATTCGGTTCGCACACAAATCCTACTTGTTAAATGTTAGTTGCATATCGATTGGAGCGTTCCGTGCAGCAGCAGTTCCATGTTCCGAGCAGGAAAGGCGCCTCACATTCACTCTAGGTACGAACCCTACACCACAGCGTGTGTAATCCCACTGTTAGGTGTGTAATCCCACTGTTAGGTGTAGATAGGAATCCTACCATCTCCGAATAAATCTATCGTCTTTTTAACCTACGTCTGGCACTTGGATAATTCTGATTGTTTTCATAATTTGCACATAGATGGGCCAGCTATTAGTTGGTACAAATGAACCAATGAATGTACCGTCGTCGCTTTTAATTTGTAATGGCCGGCATCTTGAAATCCGGGCAGGGCCTTGCCTTACCGGGGAGGCGGGGGGGGGAGCAAAAAAATGGCAACAGGGGCGCCAAATTCGGGTGTTCAAATTTAGAAAATAATTATCTTTTTAAAATTTACTTTAACTGATTAGCGGTTATAAGAGAGGTGGGAAATGAACAAAAAGAAAGTCACCAGAATTCATCACCGAGCAGTATGGTCCGGTATTTTCTTCCCAATTCCGTAGCAAGCCAACCCATGCCAGCCAGCCACGTGACTGATAGATAACCCTCGGTAAGGAGGAAGCGATTAGTGAAAACGTGGGTAAGTTGGGGTGAGTTGTATTTGACTGGCAGATTTTCCACTGATAAGCCTAAGCAAAAGCCCTCGGAGGCGCAGGGTTGGACCAAGAAAAAATTACGTGCAGAAGAAAACAAAAAGATGCAAGAGCATCTAAGGAAAAATTCGTAAAAAAAAAAGGAGGTACCGTGTATTTAATAGTGTATGAATTTTCCCTGGACTGTGTGCATCGCGTTAAGATTGTCTTTTTTTTTTTACTCGGGGCTTTTATGATCTTAAAACATTTATACTGTTACCAAATATCAACCTAGTGTTTTAATTATTTTTTCGCTGGCTTTCTCTTATAATAGTTTGTGCAGTTAGGATCTCACCCTTCGGAAATTTAGTGATTTGACCTGTTGGTTCTCATTACTCCATAAATTACAGCATCAATGGTTATTCTTACAAATTACAACGCGCCCATCAAATTGGGACAACCTGTTAATTTTTCGGGTTTGACTGTTTTGGCAAAATTGTACCATCGGTACAAATATCGAAGATTTTGCTTCATTCATTACCAGACCTAACTAAAAAGGTTTTATCTCTGCAATGTTTGTCGTGGATTACAATTGCAAGTAACTGACAAATGATAAAAAAAAAAAATATTACTTCATTAGAATACAAAATGCTGTTGTAGTTTACGTTCATGAGACGTAGGCTATGTACAATGTGGTTAGAGTTGGTCTGCGTGTTTCGATAGGGTAGAGTTTGGAGAGGAGCGGTCAGCAGCGAATTATGAGTCCATGCTGTGAAGCCACACAAATGGATTCACGACAATTCGGATCCGAAATTATACAGATAGTGCGACAATTCGGTTGTATAATATATACCCCGCACAAAATTCGGACCCGCAAGAAAAAAAAATACCTTGCTATATAAATAAAAATAAGTTAACCTCCATGAAGTACTATAAAATCTATTTTCATTTTGTTATCGCTTGCACACCAGCCACGTCAGCGCAACCAGACCATGGGGGAGGGGGGAAGGCGCTGAATGTGGCACGGGAACGATAAACATCCTAAAGCCATGCCAGTCAGAACTACTAGAAACTCACTGCCGGAAAATATGAAGACTGAAACTCTGGGTGTGCTCTTTAACTAACATTTAAAAATTTTTTTTATAAACTTGGGACCAAATTGTCGCAGGAATTATTATTTTTTAATTTGTTTGCTGGTACTGAGTATTCTGGAACCATGGGCACCCGTCCAAATAAGTCATCATTTTTTGGAGAGTTTAAGAAGTTTTTTTTTTTGGGGGGGGGTCGCAAAACCCAGACGGGGGGCGTCAAATTACACATTGCCCCCCCCCCCCATTCGCTGACCGTGGCCCGGCCCTGAATCCGGGCTATTTTGAAATTCTGCATATTAATGTCCGATTTCTTAATTTAGAACGGAGGCGAAACAGTTGATATCAAGTGAAATAGTAAACGTGCCATCATCACTAGTAATTGCTATAATGGCCACCATCTTTGTGGCCATTTTGAAATTAAGCTCTTATCGTCCGATTTCCTTCAAATTTAGAACGGAGACGAAATAGTTGACACCAAGTGAAACAATGAATGAGCCATCGTCACTTATAATCTCTAATGGTCGCCAGCTTCAAATCAGATGGCCATTTTGAAATGATGCTTATTGTAGTCCGATATCTTTCAAATTTAGGATAAAGATGATGTAGTTTAGGTTTATTTACAGGACGTTAGCCTTCATTGTTACCTATTGAAACAATGCTATGTGCCATGGTTATTATTAATCTGTAATGCCTGATATCTTGCAGCAGGTAGCCATTTTGAAATTATGCTTATTATTGCCCGATTTACTTTAAACGCAAAAATTAAAAACGTAAAATAAAAAATAAAAAAGGAAGTTGTACACTCCGTTTCTAGGTTGGGTGTATTGCGTTATTCCCGTTGCACGTAGTACTGTCAATTGCACTGTTTTATAGTTCAGCTGCAATTCTCAAAGTAGCACGTATTAATAAACAAAAAACGGAACGTTAAATGTAAGAGTAAGGGTCTAACAGTCAAAACCTAGAAGGAACACGGACAAACTTTGACAGTAAGGGCCTACGTGTAAAATTTTGTCAGTAAGAGGGTGGTAAGCATCAGACCCTTACTACCCGGTGGCCAGCTTTCGTCGTTAACAATACGAAAACAATTAAATTTATTGAAAGTTTTTAAAGATATTCGAAGCACAAATCAGCTACTACACGTGCCATCTGTTATAATTACAAAGTTGGATTTACAAAATTCGTTTACTAAGTCATTAAGAAAGTCCAATGTTAGTGGGTTGTACGTTTTCTGCTTTGCTTTACGTAGAGAATCTTTTTTTTTTCGGTTTGGTAACATGACAACGTCTTCGCAGCAGAGAGCATTATTGGTTGTCATCAATTACTTTAAATGTATTAAATTCGTACAAAGATAATCAGAAATTCTACCATCAAAAGTCAAATGCGAAACCTCACAAGAAAATTCTGTTCTTAAAGTTCTTTAAAAATATTCCAAGAACAAAAAAAAAAAAAAACCTGCTTCATCGGTTCATATACACCATCTGTCCGAATAGGCTAGAACTATGTTTACAAAGTTAGATTTACAAAATTAGCTTACTAAGTCATTAAGGTAACCACCGGGTAGTAAGGGTCTAATGCTTACCACCCTCTTACTGACCAAATTTTACACCTAGGCCCTTACTGTCAAAGCTTGTCCGTGTTCCTTCTAGATTTTGACTGTTAGACCCTTACTCTTAACATTTAACGTTCCGTTTTTTGTTTATTAATAAAAGAATGGTTCATAAATGAACGAACTGAATAAAGACTTAGTAATGACTGAGTATTTTACAAAGAAAAACGGAAGAAGGACTGCGTGTTGGACTTTCAACACTGAACTGGTTAAATGCACTGGGACAAATTAAGTTATATGTAGTGTTATGTAATATTCAATACTAACAAGATTTTGTGCATACAAGCTCTCCCGAGCTTCGGACAACAATTCGAATAAACAACTATTATTATTAATAGATTTAAAAAAAAAAAAAAACTTTCCGGATTTTAATTTATAACATTCTACAAGTGCTTTTTACGTTTATTTTAACTAGTTTTGAGAGTCAACATCCTGGAGACCCATACCTCAATTTTAATGATTTACGAGTTTAAGCCCGGCATAGAATACATGTGGAGAATTTTTAATGAATTGGGCATGGGTTGAAAAGTTATCATGGAGAAAAAGACAGACATACAGACAGGAGCAGACACCAGCACAGGATGAGGAGGTTCGGTGTTTTATAATTCGCTCCGCGCGCCACTAAAACAAAACAACAAAAAAATGATAAATTTACATCAGAGAGGTTTTAGTTACGCGAGCCTCCGTTTGAAAAATAAACCCCTGAATCAGAACGGAAACGGGAGAGAGTGGTGCCAATAAGGCGAGAGCTTGTTTTGATTTCACTTCTTCCGTTCGATGAGTCCAATCAATTGCACCGGGTGCTTCTTCATAATATGAAACACCACGTTCGTCCCCGCATCCGTCCGCCCAGCTCGTACGCCCTGAAGCATTTTGATAGGAAAACGTAGAAGGGGAAAAAATTCAATTCTTATTTGTGAGTGTAATTTGCACCGTAAGAATTCAATCTCTTCATCAAAGCTGGTGCAGCAGTCATTTTTTTTTCTTTTTCATTATGGTATACGAAACGATGGGGAGGTCCATCCTTCTCTTTCTTTCCTCCTTTGCTCGTCCATGTTTCATTGATTAGAAAGTTCCTGATTATTCTCACGCCCAGCTTCTTTTGAAAACAAATAGCTTCTTCTTCGTCGTCGACCAGGAAGAAAATCGCTTACGCAAATATACAGAGCCGAACGGAGGAGAAAATGAGAGAAAAGTGTTAGAAAAGGGTACGAAAGAGACAGACAGTGAGGGAGCGAAGAGAGTTTGGTGAGTGTTGCAGCTGAAGCAAGTCAATTCTGCATCTTTTCCAGGCTCGGGTTTCAATTAAATTCTTGTCTTATCAAACTTCCGGTTGATACGATTAGGCTCGAGTGTGTCTTGAGTTTCTATGTGTGTGTGTGTGCCCGCTTCTTCGACTGTGTGGAAGCCAGAAAAGACGGAGAGGGGGGCGTGACGAAAGGAAAAGTGAGAAAAAAAATTGTCCATCGTTGAGAAGTTATTTGCTAGCCACAATTAACGTGCTCGTGCGACAAAATAAAGAGAGTGAATAGTAAGAAGAAGAAAAAAAAAGAGAGAGAGAGAGAAGACGAAGTAGCAGCTTAAATCCCAAGACGTTCCGCAATTCTTCTCCTCTAGTTAAAAGCGTATAAGCATCCTAGTGCAAATGCAATAAAGAAAGTTTTTGTGTTGTTGAACTTTCGAGAAACTGTTCTCAACACTGTACGAAGAAGTAATCAACAGCTAGCTGCAGAGGCCTGTGGCTTTCTTGGAGCGACTGAGTTGGAGAGACGGAGGGAGAGAGAGAGAGAGAGAGAAACGACGGACTAAGTTCCACGAAAACCAAGCCCCCGCAGGAAGTGCCGATTTAGATATAGAATTCTCAGACGATTTAAAAACCTCTAAAGACGGATTAGGCCAAATGAGGTTCTGCTCCCCCTTCGCTCCATGGCGGGAGGCTGAAGCAATTTTCAGGTCGCTGCTCTCCACGATTTCACCTCCTCGCTCCTGTCGTCAGGAACAATGGAGGTTAATTTGATGGTGAGAAACCTGTAGGTGTTAGCGAATAAGAGAGCAAGAAAGTAACGTTAGGTGTCATTAGGCTGAGCACTGTTCTTTCTCTGGGCTTCTTCTCGACCTCCTTCCCTTCCCCCGTCTCGCAATTCCCTTAGACTCAGAGGCTGAATTAAAGAGATAAACTATATTCAATGAATGCGCGGCATTAGCGTAATGTGATAAGAATTGTCATTGTATTAGCAAGGAAACACACGTGACAGTCTCAATTCCGCAGCAGGTATGAGTGGTTCGTACTAAAGGTGGAACTACGACGAAGGGTTCGGGGGGGGGGGGGGTCGAGAAAAACTCGTATATGGCAGATTTGGCAGCAACTTTTTATACCAGGCTAAAAATCCATATATTTTCACGCTCCACTGCCTGAGTAGGATGTGATTTTAACTCTTTCAACATAGTTATTCAAATAATGTCACTGTAAATATTTATTTAGCGGCGAAAAGAACGAATAAATAAATCATTCTATAAACGACTAAAAGGATGTAAATCATGAGCGAAAATTACGAGTATTGCAACGTGTAACAATTTGACAGCGTTTATCTTTATAGACACTTCAACTGCTGGCTAAGCATAAAATACTGTAGCAGATATTGTAGTTGTATGGTGTTACTAGGAGGCAACTGAACATGCAAACCTGCATCGTACTGTGGTTGGTCCCCAAGGATGCCGAGCAATATACCTTGGGGCTTGCCTCATCTCCTCCAAACCAAGAGAACACTGGTTTGAATCCCCTTACTGACCAGGCACTTTCAAAAAGTAGGCCCACAAGTTAAGTCATGCAACCTCGGGGTAAGCTGACAATAAAATGTAATATGCGTCATTTTCACTCTCACCTCTTGGCTTCTGGCTTTCTTCTTTTAAGCTGACTGCGATAAGCGCAGTTATCAACTAGAATTCAGCATAATTCAGGGGAAAATGGTGAAAGAAGATACAGTCAATTAAACGGATTGGTTTTTTTTTCTGATTCTAACTGGTTACTCTTAGAGAAACTAGAGAACAAAGGCTCTGTGCCAAGTTTTCTGCTCCTTCCTTGTGCCACCCAACTTTGTCTGATTGGGAACCTGGGCTATAGCTTCGTTTTGTAGGTTGTTGGTCGCTCCCCAAGAGTAACATGCCATAGAGGCATGTGACAGAGGTTGGCACTAATGACCTAACTGTCCACACGCCATTAAACCTCAATCATCTCTACTCTCTCCTCCATTGACAGAGGCTGGATTGGACTGTAGCAATCCGTTTCGTTTCTGGGCCAGGCATCCCAAAGGTTCTTAAAATAAACTAGGAAACTACATTACGAACAATAACTTGCATCAACTTTAATAGCTACGGATGAACATAATTTGAATTTCTTCACAATATTCTGAATATCTGAATCTGCAACTGCGTTTATCTGTAACTTACACACATTATTCATGTAGGATTTTTTTAAATATTCATTACAGACTTATATTTTGCTATGACGACCAATTTCACTACGCCCTATTAACGTTCTCCTAGACTTTAAAACAATTATCTAGACTTGTTTATTTAGCTACAACTAGTGACTATTTTACGTAATTACACTACTCCTAGTGTGTTGGGTTTTAAACAATTATCATACACTTACATTTCGCTACAACTAGTGTCTGTTTTATTAGGAATGCAACTATAGCTTTATGAAAAAATATCTCTTAACTGTCGATCAGTTTGACTATACTATACTTCTAATGAGCTGGATTTCAAAATAATCACCACAGACTAACGCTTAACCTAACAAGTTATCAGTTTATGTAGACTTATACAAAAATTAGACCATAGCAATGAAGTCTTTCCGAACTTACTATCATTGTTTCGGCAAGTTGCCATTGTGTAAGTGTGGCTTCACAATAAGAAATGTTTCCCAGAAAAGTTTTACAACCTTGTAATTTTTTGGGGAAGTTGGTGGAGACTTGCATCTAAAACAATAAGGGCAAAAGTTATCACAGCAAAGAAAGAGATGGCAAGGAAAACGTGACAGAAAAACCATCTGCTTCCTTAAGCAACCGAGAAGAGTGTTAGAGCCTAAAACTGACTCGACGACCTGACAAATCAAATTATGAGGGTAGCCACCAAAGAACGTCTTGTGACCTGTAGGCAGTTTGGCCAAATAGGGTGCACCCCTGCTATTCTATGCAGGCCCCATAGTAAACCAGCTGTTGCTGAACAAACATAAGACGCCGAAAAAAGAAGTGATCCACAGTTTTTGTGTCCATTCCACATGCGCAATTTGCATTAATCGAACACCATATTCGTGTCAAATAGCCCCACAATAGGACATGATTGCAGTAGTGCAACACAAGTGAAAGATCGTGGCTTCATCCCAATGCCCTAACCCATAAGAAACCCCGTCCCTTTTGACTGCCTGATTTACGCCCCTATTTCCAATTGTTGCCACCACTCGCCTCACTCTGCCCATATCTTATGGCTAATCATCCATGACAAAGAACAAAGTTGGGCGAAGATGACAACAGTGACAACATTGTAAAAATGTGTTCGTTTTTATCTCGGTCAGTAAGACGACAGCGTACTACAATTGTTACTGGGGATTTCAACATGTCTTGTGTAAATGAAGAGACTAACACCGTTAGTTCAAGCATTCAGCAGTTATTATATGATTGTACGTCTGAGATGGGACTAACACAGTTAGTCGACAAACCAACACGGCTTAATAATGTTTTGAATTTGGTATTTGTTGACAGCGATCGTGTTGTTTTTAATGTTGATGTATTGGATCACTTTGGTACAAGTGACCACAACATGGTCTCCTTCAACGTGCATGGGTCATCACACTTTAACATGAAAAGCAGATGTGTCCTCATAAGCGCGTGGATTTTTCTGTTTTGAGATCCCTGCGTAGGGGTGTGAAATGGTCTGTTGAACTCTGCAACCTGAAAGATACTACAGAGTTGTGGGATAGGTTTATTGGCATTATGCGATACTATACTGAAAATAGTACCTACATTATTAAATCGATAAACTATTTTACAAAACCCCTCTTACATTTAAAAAGAAAAAACTTACACTTTGGCGTCGATTTAGAATCGCCCCCACAAACGAAAATAAAACAAATTACTTAAATTACCAGAAAAGCTATTCACAAAAATCCAGAGATTTTGAAGCTTCTGTTCAAAATGGCGTTATCAGGGATGGATTCATGGAAGCACTGTTTAGATTTGTTGAAAAAAGGACCAAAGTTCACCGTAAGATCCCGCTGCTAAGATCCCGCCATAAGATCCCGCCGCCAGTGGGTTACTATTGAGGGGGCTCGTTCTGACCCGCTACCAATACGTAGTGGTGTACCGCAGGGATCCGTCCTCGGTCCACTCCTTTTCATTATTTTCTTTAATGATCTTCGGATTACACCTGGCAGTGCAAGTTTGGGTAAATATTCCGATGACGTTGAGACCCATGCACCTGTTGTAAACTCCGATGATGCAAATGGTTTGGCATTAGCAGTGGCAGAACTGGTTCACTGGTCCACCATTTGGCAACTACCTATTTCTGCTGTTAAATGTAGTGTCTTCCATATCGGAAACCAAAACCGAAATATGAATTATAGGGTGAAATTCCTTGCTACACCTCTATTCAACAAAAAATCTCAGTGTCTGGTTCTCTAGTGATCTGAAGTTCAGCTTGCACTTATTCAAAGAGTCGCACTTATTAAACGACTATTTACGTCCGGAGATGTGAAAACGCTTATGAGGGCTTACAAGGTCTTCGTTAGGTTAATATTGGAATACTCCAGCCCAGTTTGGTAGCAACACTTGCTCGGTGATATTGATCTGATAGAAGGAGTTCAACGACGTTTCACCAAATCCCTTCAAGGCTTAAAAAACAAATCGTATGCTGAACGTTTGATCGCGACGGGGCTGGTCTCCCTTGAGTTGAGAAGGCTATGGGCTGATATGTTTTTAACATTCTCTATGTTGAACAACCTCGTAGATTTTGACTATTCAAAATTGTTTGAGCTCCGAATAAGTGGCAGAACTCGTGGCCATGCTCTAAAACTAGTTGTTCCGATTGCCCATAAGGATGTACGAAAGCCTTTCTTTGCTAATCGGGTTGTGCCTGTTTGGAACTCACTACCAGTTAACATGGTCTCTTCTACAACTTTGGATGTTTTTAAAAAACGAGTCAGTTGTTTGGATCTCTCTTGGTATCTTTTTAGACCCTTTTAAAATTTTAATAATTGTACATGTTTTTTTATATTTCCTGACATGCGTCAGTGGTCATCCATTTTGACCTTGCGTTTGGACCTCTCCAGGTATCTTTTTACACCCTTTTTAAAATTTTAATTATTGTACGTTTTTATTAGTTTTGGACATACATCAGTGGCCATCCTCCATTTGACCCTGTATGTACCTTCTGACTTTCTTTTGTCAATAAATAGTATATTATTAAATTATTATTATTATTAAGATCTTGAGGTTGTGTTGGTTTGCCATCTGATCTGGTGCCTCATTTTTTCTGATACTTACATGCCCTGAAACCCACACCAGAAGAATGGCCAGTACCTCTTGAAGTGTGTGCCACATAGCTACTAGCATTTCATCTGTCAATGGATCAAAGACGACCCGCCTCCTCCACCAGACTTTTGCTCCCTGCAACTGTAACAATCCAAACATTACCCCCTCTCAGCGTCTATCGCCTCCAAAAATTTCAAAACCTGTAGGTCAGCTGACTACACCACAAAGGAGGACATTGTTCAGCTGCATGGAAACACAGTGTGTACCCCAATGTCTGGGCTACCAACTCAACGCCCACCTGATTAATTGTTGCATGAAATGACCCATCAACAAAAACTGGTAGGAATTGAACCCACCTACCAAGTTCATCCTACTCGCATGCCTGATTCGTGTGACACACCACAAACTCTGCCAATTCTGTGATGGAAGGCGAAACAGGCGACCCAAATTCTCCCACACTCAGGTTTGCAGAAAATAACCTGAATCAGGAAGCAAACGAAACAAACATGGTAGACTTGCCCAAGGAGTCACACGCTGCTCCTCAGGCCCACGACAACCCAAATCTTTTCCCTATTAACTTCAGCATGAGAAAGGATTGCAGTGCAAGGTATTTAGTCAGGCAATTCGCCCAAATACCAACAGGCAATACTATAACCCCACAAATTAAGGCCCCGACTGCCATTGAGCACATTACTCTCAGTGTAGTTTGGACTGCAAGCTTGCACGCCCATATTGGGCTCGCAGCAAGACCGTAGGAGGAGTACAGTGCAGGACAGCAAAGCTGTGATCTAGAACCGCAAACAAAAAATAATGCAGCAACGTTCTTCTTGTCGACAGTGAGGTCATCTAGTTCCCACCAATCTTGCTGCATAAGTGGCCTAGGAGAATGACTTGTCGAACCAAACTACCGGATGACAAGCTCTGGCAACATAGCAAAGACACTGTCCCTTTAAGAATAGAGTGCCCATAGAGTGTGTTCAAAGCCTCCTGCACCTCCGAGCCACCTCTGGTGCCTACACTGAGAAGTGCCCAGTAATACACAAAAAAAGAACAACCAACATAGCCATGCAAGTGGTGAGCTAAGTCCCCCATAAAAAGAAGAAAAAGAATTGCGCTTAGGGATCATCCCTGTGGAATCCCTCGTTTCACCGCAGCTGGCAAAGAACAACTACCTCTTATTCTTACAAGTATACGCCGCTGCTTTAAGTAACTAGCTAACCAAGCCAGACACACCAAGGGCATGTAATCCCAAGAAAAGAACTAATGGAATGACCTCATCATATGTCTCTTCAATGTATAAAAAAAGAGTCCAGTGGCCATGTTGCCTTGCTCCAATGCCTTACGAATACTGCAGTCCAACATTGCAGCGGTAACCACTGCCACCCCCCCCCCCCCTGCAGAAACAAAACTGGTATGAAGATAGCTACCCTCTTGCCTTCACCTGAAGCATAGTCGATTTGCCACCATCTATCCCAATGCTTTACTACACAGAGAACAAAGGCAATGGGGTGATATGATGTTGGTGCAGAAGGCTACTTACCTGGCTTCAAAACAGAAGAGATGACACCATCCCGCCACGAAACAGGAATGATACCAGAAGCCAAAAACGATTAAAAATAGCAGTGGCCGATTCATGACTGATGCCGGGAGTTGTCAGAAGAAAAAAACAGCAAGTCACACCGTTCAGACCTGGGGCTCCATCATTTACCTCCTCAAAGCCAGCATCAATTCCTACTCTGTAAATGGCTTTTCAATAACTGGTTCTGTACCACAGTTGAATAAAGCCCAACTGTGAGACCGGCTAAGTGTTTTTCTGCAAAAACGTATCCAGTAAAAGTTGGGCTTTAACCCTACCACATGGGTTAAATATCCAGTCATCCCCTGGACCATACAATGTAGACTCCCCTTGAATAGGTTCTCCACAAGGATGCCACAAAAGCCCTTCTCCACAGAATACTAAATTAGAAACAAAAACGTCAAGTGTGCAGTAAAAAAGGGGGATATATGATTGAATTTTCACTTGTTAAAATGAACACGGATAAAAATTGATGATTTTTAATTGAAATAATCAAATGTAAAATTGAGAAAATTCCAACTGTTTAGGTGATGTTGTGCTTTACGTTTTAAATATATGATTGGTAAAGCACAACAGCACCTAAACAGATGGAATTTTCTCAATTGTACATTTGATTATTTCAATTAAAAAGCATCAATTTTTATCCGTGTTCATTTTAACAAATGAAAATTCAATCATATATCCCCCTTTTTTACGGTACACTTGACGTTTTTGTTTGTAATCCGTGTACCTTTTTTACAGCTATGGCGTCGCGCTACAAAGCTTTATGCATGCAGTCGATTGTTGCTGGCCACTTTGAAACAATTCAACTCAGCTCTGAAAGCCTCCATCTGCGAAATAAATACGCAATTCTATCGTTTTTAGCTGCCAAACGTAGCTTAGTTTGGTTTAAAAATATATGCGTTTAGCTGAAACACGGAATCTTTCATTTTCAAAGGGTTTAACGAGCGTTAACCACTCCTGGTCATCTGCCCGAAGCCCTAAGGCCCTATGTCTGCAACAGCCAGATTCCCAGGCAGTCACCCACCCAAGTATCAATCCAGCCCAATGCTGCTTAACTTCGGGGATCTGACGAGAACCGGTGTCTCCAGCACTGCAAGGCCGCAGACGATTCTTTCAAAAGGGTTTAAAGGGTTTAACGAGCGTTAACCACTCCTGGTAATCTGCCCGAAGCCCTAAGGCCCTATGTCTGCAACAGCCAGATTCCCAGGCGGAATCTTTCATTTTACCGTTCAACAATCGACTTTTTAGCAAAGACATAACACGTGGACGAAAAATGAATCTGGAGTTTACTGAGTGGCATTGTTCCCTAAATACAATGGTTAAAACAATGTAAAACAATCAAAATGATCGTTTACGGTCCCGTAACTCTGGAATGGATCGACCAATCCAAAAAGTGGGGGGCGGGGGGGAATTGAAGCTCAATGGCTTAAAGTGGTCCATGTAAGGTTGAAGCCCAAGAAAATTTCTGGCTCAGATCATGTTTCAGATTTTAGGTAGGTGCAGTAGTTTTTTCTGAAACCGTGTCAGCCAAGAACAAGAACAAGAACCAGAACAACAACAATAAGAAGTGAACAGTTTTCAAATTTACGTGTGGCTCCCTACGTTTACTCTTGCACGAAATTGCATAAAAGTTGGTGTAAAGTTTGGAAAAGTTGCTATCTACTATCTGGCCAAGTTTGGTCGAAATATATTGAACAGAACGGAGAAATTAATAGTTTTAGTTTTGCTGGAGAGAGGACTTCAACCATATATATACACGGCTTTTAGCAAAGACATAACACGTGGACGAAGAATGAATCTGGAGTTTGATGAGTGGCATTGTCCCTTAAATACAATGGTTAAAACAACGTAAAACAATCAAAATGATCGTTTAGGGTACCGTAACTCTGGAATGGATCGACCAATCGAAAAAGTGGTCCATGTAAGGTTGAAGCCCAGGAAAATTTCTGGCTCATATCATGTTTCAGATTTTAGGTAGGTGCAGTAGTTTTTCTGAAACCGTGTCAGCCAAGAACAAGAACCAGAACAACAACAACAACAAGTGAACAGTTTTCAAATTTACGTGTGGCTCCCTACGTTTACTCTTGCACGAAATTGCATAAAAGTTGGTGTAAAGTTTGGAAAAGTTGCTATCTACTATCTGGCCAAGTTTGGTCGAAATATATTGAATAGAAACGGAGAAATTAATAGTTTTAGTTTTGCTGGAGAGAGGACTTCAATCATCTATATACACGGCTATCGCCGTGTATGATTATATCGCGAATTTAAATTGGCAAAAAATGTTGCCACATAACACGATGCACCTACCAAAATACACGTCGTGCTTTTGCCTGAGCATGACGATGCGCAAATCAGTGCTCATCCGTTCTGGAGTGGCAGAATAGCTTGCAGCTTGCTCTCCTTGCATAAAAACCTCCATGACAAATCAGCATTCTGCAAATAAGGCTGATTTCTACTGTTAAAGGAATTTGCCACTGGGACCAAAGATACCAGAGCTGCCTAACGACCAGAATGAACATATCTAAATCTCTCTCCAATGACCCATCCATTCACTGCACTGCATCCAACTTTTCACAAAAGGTTGACCAATCAGTCTGAGAGAATTGCCAATGCAGGCTATTCTCCTCGCTTACCTAACTTGTGGAACTACCTGGGTTCTGGAGATCAGCACAAAAAGTGGTCCCTCCCATGTTGATCCTCCATTACCCAAATTACTAAGTACCCAGGCCACTCCACATTTGTCCACAGTAGCTGTAAGCAAGATTCGTTCAGCCTGCCAGCATACTGTCGTTGAACAGTAGGCTTACCTGTAGAAAGAAGGACTAGACCCACTATTTCTCATGCCTCAACCATTGCTCTGTCCTTTCCGTCATCTATTGTGCTTCTTATTCAGGAATGTATGCATCAAAATCACCTTGTACCAGACTGTTTGCAGGAAGTATACAAACCAGACCTTCAAATTAGGCCCAGTCAAAGTTTGCAGAAGGACAGTAAACACCAGTGAAACCAGTATGGCCTAATGGGCCGTCCACCTCCACAGCTACTGCCTCTATGTCAACATGCAACTGACTATCAAGCCACCGGCATGTCAACGAACCACAAATCCCCACCATCACCCCTCCCCCATTCCTTTCCCCACCTGACCAAATCTGTAAGTACAAAAAACAGTAAGGCTGAACTGACTAATGGTTGCAAGCCTGGTTTCCACTACACAAGACAAGTCACACCACTAACTCAACAATGCTAATTCTTCCATCTTCGAACCATTCCCCTTGCCTTCCACAAAAGTGCTGCCAACGTACACCAACTTGTAGTGGAACTGTCGTGTTAAGTTTCAGTCCCATCCACGAGGCCAATGATCCACTTTTCAAGCAATTTTTCCATTACCCTAGGAACGACTACTGCCAGCTCACCCACAGCCAACAGCAAAGGCTTATTCTTTTACGTTACTTTCATTATCATTTTCACCAAACTACCCCAATTCTTGCCTTGACGACCCCCAAAGGTGGGGCAACCAAACATGCGGCAGAAGAAGCAACAATCACCAGAGTAGTCTTCGCCGATGTTTGCAACTGCCACAAAGGAGCCTTTTTTTGTGTTGTTGCTCCCTCAACCGTTCCAAAGCCACCACATACCCGATTCTCTCTTTGCGTACCAAATCTACAACCATTGCTGCCACTGCCCACTTTGGAAAATCTATAGATGATGCCACATGTCCCACCCCACAGTTCATACACCACATTACACAAACTGTACTTACAGGGGGTTGCGACTCGCCACAGTGTACACGCAATTTTTTGCCCCTACAGGAAGCCACCAGGTGGCCAAACTGCTGACAGGAAAAACAACGGATTGCCAGTTGCTCGTATTGCCTACCTGGAAGACTTAAGCCCCCATAGAAACATTCGTAAAGGCAGTTGGACCCCTAGAAAAAACACAAAACCCGCCAACCAAATTCCTTCATACGATCCTTTGGCATCCTGTAAAGTAGTTTTGCAGCAATAATCCACACAAAACTAATTCTGATAACAAACTTCCCCCTCCTCCTCCGATACTTCGCCTGGAACATCCATGACCACCCCTTTTACCATCTTTCATTAACCTTCGTTTTGAGTGGGAGTGACTCAGGAAGAATACACAAGACGGAGAAGGTTCCCAGATCGACCACTTTATTTAAGTACTTTCTGAAAAACTAGCTGCATCGACCCATCCCTTCCTGGTGGCAGTTCTGTCCATTCCTCAAAAGAACGGCAGAATTTGGTGATATCGGAATTTTCCCCTTACCCATTCATCACGCACAACAACAAAAGAATAGGCACGATACTACCTCTGGCTTAACACTTATTTCTACCTGATTAGTTTCCATCCCACTCACCCCATTTGCTTCTAACATATTCTCCGCGTTCGATTCCTTAACATTCCGTTCCAAATCCTTAGTGCACAACTCATCCTCGCTCTCCTCATCCCTCCCAATTTTCGTAACACCTTTCCTAAATTTCTTACCTTGCTAAACAGCTTCCCTTTCACCAGTTGGGCCTGAAAGTGTGGCAATGGCCTCTGTTAACGCGCGCCATTTTCTTTCCTTGGCAACAGGATAGGACAGGAAGTTCGGCTGCCAGGCTCGCATTTAAGGTCATCGGCCTCGGCAACACATGGATCGGTTTGGTAATGCTATCCGCCTGAGCCTTAAACCATCAACACCCTTGCACATCGGGATATCGGCGCCAATGCTGCATGGACCATCCAATTTGTCTGTCGCACTGTGGTGATGATGTTCCTTTATCACTTGCCTCTATTGTTATTGCTGCACATTTTATCCCCGCTGTCACAGGTGCGGTCGAGTTTGTTGCAAATGTTTGCCTTATGATCTCTTATCACAACTGTTTCATTCACTGAATATCATTATTAATGTTTACATTTTCCGTCCACCATGATTAGTATTCCAGAAATTTCACTTGAACCTAACGCAGCTTTGAGTTGAAAGGCTTTTGCAACATTTATATACGTTAGAACTATGAGTGTAGCAAAACCGTTTCTCACTAGGGTAAAAGTATGAAATAAATGGCTTTGCAACATTTACAGGCGTCTGAAGTAACATTGCATAACTGAGCCATACAGGAAAGCCAACCAGAAGGAATGTATGTACATTATTGGACAATGAATTTTGAACACTTCTATACCACACAAGTAGTGATGTAGCGTGTTTTACTGGACGAATATTCCATTGTCAGGATTTAGCATTGTTGCGTGAGAAACTTGCCTCATTGCCGATGACCCGGTGCGGTTAACGCTCGCTACAACCATTTGACTCTTTGTTTCCCGCCTCATTCGACCTATCAATGGCTTAGAAAGTTTTTCTATATCAACAATGGAAAGGTGTTTACACAATCATTGGCATCTACCGGGAACGATTAATCCGTATGTAGAATTCAGTACAACATTTGAATTGTTCAAAATTCAATGTCCATTACTGCACCTTTAAGTGCTTGGAGTGGTATTTTCACCAGTGGCATGCAGGCGAGCTGTCAATTTCTGATCCAGTATACCGTGAATGAAAAGCTGTTTAAGCCTTGTGTGAGTAATGTTAAATTACCATACAATCCTTTCAGTGCTGGACGTCGGGCTCTTCGTACTATCTAAAGGGACCATTATCCCATTGACCTTCCCAGTACCAGCTGTTACATGTCCAGTAATTAAATGTAAGAATAAGTCGTTAACCATGGGTAAATCTAGAAAAAGTAAAGTAAAAGTATATTTTATTACACAAAGTAATAGGGATACCAGAAGGGCTAGCATCCACCACTAATACTGGTCCCAATTTAAAGAGTAAAAAGAACGTCTATAAAAATATACATAGAATATGCAAAACATATAATTCATTAAAACATAAAACCTAAAAATAAACTAAAAACACTTCATGAAATCTGAAAGGTCGTACTTTTTAAGGTCTCTTTTAAATTGGGCGAGACTCGCCGATCCAACCAGCCCCGAAGGAAGACTATTCCAGGGTCTTACAACTCGGATTGCGTTGTTTGAGTTGTATCTACAAATGCGTGTTATTAAGGATGAGAAAATATTATTATTGGACTAATTATTATCTGTGAACATCACCAGTTAGAGCGATTAGGTTTACTGTTGCCGTTGAGACGAGTAATCTCGACATTTTCTCGACCCTCGTCCTAAGTCGAGACAGTCCGTTTGCAACTCGAGTCGAGGTCGAGATGACTGAAGGCGAGATCGAGAAGAAACAAGAAAAAATTTCAATTGTCTCGACTTTATCTGGAGTTTTACACTTACAGGGCTCGAAATGAGCAGTATTCACATTGCAGTTTGCGCCACAAGTCTACTCAGCCGATGCAAAATTAAATTAGCGGTCGCGGCTCAGCCTTAAACGAGCCTTTCTATCACCGTATTCATGTTCTTGACGGGAGACACGAAGATGCTCATCCCTCTCTTTTACACAGAGTGCGCGAAATCGGGGAAATCCTTGGGAATCGCCCTCGGATGTTAGTTGGCGGCCAATTTAGTTAAGAAAAATTTGAAACGAATTCTATGAAAATGTCATTTTTAAGTAGGAGGAAACCGTTTCAAATTCATGTGTTTCAAATTCAAATTCTTCAAAAATACGCCAGCTTCCGGGGCTTCCGTTCCCCCCTCTCCTTTGCAGGAAGCCCTTGTGAAAAATTTGAAATGAATTCGTCTGAAAATTGCATCGCTAAGAAGCAAGAAAGCGTTTCAAATTCAAGCTAATTTCCTTAAGAACAGTAAGTAGCTTGGGCCTCAGGAAAGACACCCACCTCCTTCCCCACCATACGCAGGCTTTGTTTTAAAAAAAAAACTTTAATATTTATTTGAAATGAATTTGTGCGAAAATTATATTTATCTCTGAGTTGCAGGAAAACATCTGAAATAAACACTGATTTTTTTTTTAAAAACACACTATCTTCCAGTTCCTGAGTTTGAATATACACCCGCCCCCCTTCTTTCCGCCCAATGCCAGTGTCCTCGCGGCCCACTCCGACCTGCACAACACTGAATACGCACCGGGCATTTGGTCGGTCCCAACTGTTGCTAATTTGTGCCTTTTTTCCTGCTGATTGAATTCTTAACTGAAGCATGTGATTGGGAGTTTTCATTTCGGAATTTGAGGATCTGGTCAAGATACCTACTAGAGTTTTTTCGTCGTTTCGATCGCAACTGAATGGCAATTATGTAAAAAATTTACCACCCTCGTCTGGAATTGTGGACTGGGCCCGTAACTGCTCCTATACATAGCCGATCACGAGACAACTAACTCCCTCGTTGCAGCTTAAAAAGCTGAAGACGCACCGGCCATTTGGTCGGTCCCAACTGTTGTTAATTTGTTGCCTTTTTTCTGCAGGTTAGTTAAGTTGTTAAAAATGAAAGCAAATTTAGGTTCGTTGCAACGTCCTTTGTATGTGCTTCTCGTTTTTTGCTTAATAAGTGGTGCATGCTCTGTATAAGTGATCCATGATTTGATATAGCCTAAGTTCAATTTAATTGCGAAATCGCACTTATCGTCATCTTTAACGTCTAATCTTTTCGATTGCAACATTGCCAAAAGAAAGTCATTAAGTCTGATAAAGACTACCTGTAGTGTAGTATTTGCTGTGCTTAGTTTCATGCAGTAAAATATTTAAAGTACGATGCTAAAGCTTTTGAAACTTAATAGTCGATGCATTAAAACCATGGTTCTGCAACTTATGCAAATTATTAAAAGTTCATAGAGTGGTTCTCTGGAGCGCCCGCATTGTATTTCTTAGCGCGTGTTATGTTTTTTTAAGCCTGGGTCAAAAAAAAAATTCCGATCGCGTGTCAACATTTTAATCAAACTCTTCCTGAAGCCGCTGACCATGCCAGCTTGAGCTCCATTCAAGCGTTCTCCATTTGCGTCGATGCACCAGGTATGCTCGGGACGAGAATTGTGACAAACACTGAGGGTACATGGACCTTCTCAAGTCGACTTGAGCTCACACCGATGTGAGTTTCAGAGCGCTTTAAATTCAAGTCGACTTGAGAAGGTCCATGTACCCCCGTCAAACCGACGTCACGTCGCCTTCACTTAATCCACCTGTTCACATCGATGTGAGATGTCAAGGCGATGTGAGAACCTCCATGTAACCGCTAGTGCGTTAACTCAAGTCGCCCTAGCTTTCTCTGGACTTGCTGATTGGCTGGAAAAAAGGCGCGACTACGTCACTAGAGAGGGTGAACTTGCGCGCAACTCCCCTTTCCGTTCAAGGGTTAACATGGCGAAGCAAACCCAAGCAAGGGCACGTGGTGTGCTGTGGACCGAAGACGAGACAGCGATGATGTTCGACCGCGTCTTGTTGATAGTTATTTGTTATTTCGTGATAGTTATTTCTACTGTGTTGGTCTGCAGGATTTTAATGAGTTTCAGTGTTTACACAGTGTCACTGGTTTTATACCGGTTGGTGTTCACGGCTGCTGCCTGTTTTTTTCTTTCCCTGAACTCAGTTTCAATCTGTAGCTTGAAATTTTTTCTGGAAGGGCAGAAATCTAGGGGAAAACGCCATGTAAAAAAAAAAGCTTGGTTTAGGCCAATAGAAAAAACAGCGGAAAAAATTCGTAGAAAAAAAAAGCTGATGAAAAATAGCCAATGAAAAAAAAAACGCTCCTGGTATTCTGAACAAAACTTTTACTCAGGGGCAAGCTTCGCATACTACCTGTCTTATTTGCTCCTCCACGATCTAATTTCCCCTTGTTTCCACGCCATTTTTTTTTTGGGGGGGGGGG
>JAHWFP010188271.1:39830-57595 GCA_023313725.1 Lithobius niger
TTTCTAGAAAAAATGTATGATTTCTCGACTCTTCTTCCCCCCCCCCCTCCCTCCCCGGGCCTTTACTCCCATCCCAATTTTAGAGGAAACTAGTGATTTCACAAATTTTCTTTTTTTTCTTTAATGATCTTAGGACACCCGACCAAAATGACGACGAGTCTTTCCCGGACCTACTATTTCCGAATTAAAAATTTGGGAGGAAATTGTGACTCGCGTTTCATTTAATTATTCCAGGATGATTAAGTTAACCTTGATCCAGCAGCATTCAGCTAATGAATGATGAATATACACATGGCCACATTCATTTAGTCAGTATTTTTTTGTAAATTTTCCACCAGATCTTTTTCACGCTTTTTCCTTGTTAACTTTTTTTTTTATGCAACTTTTCAACTGCGTGGTTTTATCAGCTTTTTTCTCCACCTTTTGACCGCGTTTTTTTTTTTTTACCGCGAGTGTCTGCAGAATTACGCACAAAGCCGCCATTTAAAAAATTGTCACAATCAGGGGAGGGGGTATTACCACACATGCGGCAGTGGCGCATAACTTTCGTATTTTTACGCGCCATTATTAATTGTGCGAAACAAAAAAAAACAATACAAAAATAAAACAGTTTTTTTTTCAGTGGGGCGGGGTGTTCCGACGTTAGGAAAAGGAGGGGGGGGACTAAAACTCATGGAACGAAAAGGCGCGTTTGTCATTTAGGATATAGGAATGAATTCCTATACTAATTATTATTTCTGGCTTTGGTATGCAATTAAAATAAATTTTGTATTTTAAGAAATTTTTCATTAAAAAATGTTAAGTATTTTTTTTTTATTTGGTGGAGAAATAAAACGAATAAAACAATCACAACTCACCGAAGATCACACGACCGGGTAGTAGGTTTTGGGCATCCGTGGATTCCAGCTCTACTTCGCTCTCAAGGCGTAACTCTACAGCCCTAACCAGACTGGCTGCTCGCGGCTGCCCGGTGTCGCAGTATGGTGCAAAAAAGACTTCAATATTAGTGCTTAAACACAACGTGAACCGTACGATTGCACCAATTTTGACCTTGTAGACACGTAGTAACGCAACCCTTCGCACGAAATTGTCTTCTGTCTGGAGAGGCCTTACGTCCATGTATCCACTCCTCGCTCAAAGCGACTTGAAGGCGACGTGAGTTCAATGCGCATTGACTTCACATCGCTTTAGCAAGTTTAGCAAGTTTGCTTCATATCAAGTAAACGAATCCGCTGTTGTTAGTCGTAGATTTTTCATGATATCATTAATTTAGACTTTCCCATTGCTGGCTGCACCCCTCCGTGGATATACAGGTAATAAAGGTATTTAGAAAAATCCAGCTATTGTAGCCTATACTCGTGCTACAACAAAAGTGATGGGATTTACTAGTGTTTGTTTTGGTAAAAAAAAAAAAAAAAGCCATCGCTCGTATCTGCAAAATTGAAATTAAAAAATAAAATGTCCCTCGTTCAATCACACGGCCATCAGCCACATTCGTACTCAAGTCGATAAAACAGATGATCTCCTCACGGATGGACGAGGAGTAATCGTCTAACTGGAAAATCGCATAATTGGAAGAACGTATACAGTTCAACAGTATAACGGAAAATCGACTAACACGAAATTCGTATAATGGAAAATCGTCTAATGTCCCTGCCTCGCTCGCGCTACCGTGCTCGCTGCGGCTATACATATACATCAGAAACCGCAGCTATATTATTGTCCAGTTAGACATTTATCAGTTATATTATTGTCCAGTTAGCCGTTTATTCATTATACTCTTATCCATTAGACCATTATACGATATTTCGTTTCGATGATTTTCCAGATTTTATATTCAGGCAGATATTAGACAATTATTCCATTAGACGATTTTCCAGTTAGACTTTCGTCCGATGCCCCCCTACGGGGGATGAAAACCAGTCTTGATTTGCAGGTTGAACAGATTTTTGCAATCAACGAAAAACTTGTTAATCATGACGAGGGAAGTGGAGCTATTAAATAAAAATATTGATTTTTTTGATGGCCCAAAATGGGTAGTGTTTTGGAAGAAATTTGCACCAAAGTAGGCCAACAACGCCAATACAACCTAACCAGTTTAATCGTATTTGGTATTGAAGATGTATCGGTTGTGATGATGTAAATTGAGCATTCAGCTCCTTTATTTAAACTGAGCTTCTTTATTCAGCTGCCGTATTTAAACTGAGCATTTAGCTCCTTTATTGATAAGATGGGAATATCTACCAGTTCAATTTAAGATTGATTACCCCGTAGCCTTATACTTACGCAAAAATGTCATTACCCAACTGCCACCTGACAATTTCTCCGATGCAGTATTTGGACTGTTTTTGCCAAAAGTTAATAATCATTTTGGTAAGCAATATTTGAATACACAATACTTGTGCTAAATTGTTAACTGGCTACTCTCAGTTTACGTGTCTTCCCCTATAATGCGACTTTTAATCAAATACTGAAGCTCTGGCTGTTAGTGACGTTTGGTAGGAGTCGTAGTGTTTTTGATTGCTGTTGATTGCCCTTGCTTGCCTGTTTGCTCTACCGAATTTTTTATTTGATTCCTGATTTGGGCTCTTTTTTTGTCAATTCGTTACCAATTCTATACGTTTTTCGCCCACGGTTCGGTGTCTTGCTTCTCTTGTATATGTGTTTTTGCAGTTTATATTTTTCTTGCGCATTTTATTCCATGTTTTTCCATGTATTCGAACAGCTCACGAGGTTTCTTCATGCTGCGCTTTTTTTTTTTTACTGTAAATGAAAAATAAAAGTTATTTCTGCTAATACGTGGGTAATTCTCAGAATCCAACTACTAGCCTACTTAGAATCAAACTACAGAATGCCTATGAAATTTTGGGCAATGCAGAAATCCTTAGTAAACACACAGAGTTCAAGAGAATTGTTACTAGAAGCAAGAATTTATAGGGTTGGGGAGGAGAATTTGTGACTGAGACCCCCATACTGAAACGCCTTAGATACATTCACATTGGTTCAGTCTTAGTTTGTAGAGGGCGCCACGTGTTTTATGTGGAAATTTCTACTCAGTTTTTAGCCTAAAATTAAACTAAACTAAACGAAACTAGCATATATTTAATTATTATTTAGCCTAGCTTAGTCGTAATTTAGTTTACTTTAGATATGGGCTGAAAAATGAGCAAAGATTACCAGATAGAACACGTGGCGCCCTCTGAAAACTCGGACTGAACTAATGGGGACGAATCTAACGTGTTTCAATAGGGACTTTTTAGAGTTACAAATTCTCCTCCCAAACCTTATAAATTCTTGCTAGAAGGGAAACAACTTTTCAGAACAAACAATGCAAGAACCGAAAAAAGAAATTGTTATAAGAAACAAGCAGGCAGAAAATCTTGTAATCGCTCGGCGCAAAATTGTACAAACACGGAGCAAACAAAAGTGACACACCCCACCCATGCTAACCCCAACCCCGTTTACAATGTTTCCTGATTAACGTACGTTCTAAAAGAAGAAAATTTGTGAATTCCTTTACGCTTTTACAGCTCCGAACAACCTGATATTGTTTGTGTAACCGAAACCTGCTTAATAACCTGATACTAGATGATATTTTGTTATTATCGACTACGTAATAGTGGGCCACTTTGATAAAGATACCAATCAATTAGGTGATGGCCTCACGGTAATTACACGGAGAAATCTTCACATTTGCATTGATCCGCAATTAAAATATTCCGAATTGCAAGTAAATTCACTGGCTCCGCTTCTTCCCGTCTCTTTTTCGACAGAAAGCTCGCCTTTCAACTTGATATACATCCTTGGTTGTTCCCCGATGCTTCAATGCAAGCTCCTTCTTTGGCCTCGCTGCGCCTCGTGACATCTTCCGTTGCTGCTCTCGTACTAGCTGTAATACTGAGTACAAATATATCCTAGTCCTGATTTTTGGTATTCTTTATTTATTCTGATAATTTATTCTGATAATTGTTATTCTGGTGTACTTTTAGAACATTGTACGAGCAGAACATCTATTATCTATTATCTGATATGGTGACAGAGCTCCTGACAGAGCTTTTTAATCATTTCAGCTTAACTCAAATGGTGGATTTCCCACCTCGAGGTCAAAATATTTTGGACCTAACTTTAGTCAAAAACGATTCATTGGTCACTACTTGTAGAAAACTGGGTCCATTCGCCAACAGTGACCATGATATTGTATCCTGTGACCTGCACAATTGCACATCAACTTCTTAACCGAAAAAAAAATCGTACAATTTTATTACGACTGCATCAACATGATATTGTAGCTAGTATTTTAGCAACTGTAAAATGGTCCGAAATTGCGATTAGTGATGCTGGGAGTAGGTTGTATTGTATATTACACTTTTTTCTCTCTAATTGTGAAGTCGAGTTTGTATTTTAAAAATGGAAAGCTGCCGTGAATTAGTATTAAGTTCGCAGGCATGTTCCAGCATAAAAAATACCCATGGAATAAACTTAAAAAAAATGAAAAAACACAATTATGCACGAAGAGTATCAACTTACTTAATTGTGAAATTGTAAAAAGAAATCAAAAGATGCAAATATGAATTTGAGGTAAGCTTAGCACTTAAAGGTAAGGAGGATGATCCTTTTTTTTTTATTTGCTAAGTTTGGTAAATCTTCATCAGCTAATATTACAGCAGCTTGGTAGACAACCAGGAAGTTAGGGTCACGGATGTGCTTGGAAAATGTGAAACACTTTGTAATCAATTTACACGTGTTCGTGTGCCAGATGAGGGAATTTATCCATGCATGTTCACACCATATTCATGTATAACACCCATTGGTATTGATCAGTGTATGTTAAATAATGCAATCACTAAGCCCAACACAAAACCTGTAGCCAGGCCCGATATCATCACAGGTGAATTTATTAATGCAGTTGGTGCTGTTTAAATCCAGTTGTGCTTATTTTATTCAAGTGAAACATTACAGGAAGCTAAGTCCCCGAGGTATGGAAACAGGAACTAATTACTCCCTTTTTTATTTAAAAAAAAAAGGGAATGAACTACAACCAATCAACTATAGACCAGTATGTCTGACTTCATTCCTCTCTAAGGTATTTGAAAGAATCCTAAACTGGCACATTGTTACATTTTTATAAACTTGAAATCTGTTTGAAAATGTGCAGCAAGGCTTTAGCTACAACAACCATTCCATTAACATTTTATGTTTATGTGCTTAAGAACATTAACAAAGGTAAATCCTTGGGTATCATATTATGACCTCGAAAACTTGCTTTCGATACGATAACTCAGGAAAAACTGTCATGAATATTACAGATGCATGGTATTATTGACCCGATTTCCTGCTGGTTCAAACATTGGTTAACAAACCGCCAAGGGGTTACATCGTCTTGGAGGGTATAGTCAGTCTACCTGGAAATCTTTGTGTAGTGGATTGCAACAAGGTTCGTTCCTTGCACCATTTTCTTCCTATTTTTATTTCTGACTTATGTGGTAAGTCAGAGGTGGGCAAATCTAAATTTGCTGACGACAACAAGATTGCTGCAATTGTGGAAAGTGGGGAGGATTTTTTGTCAACCAACGTTGTCATTGACAAGGGTTATAAATGCAGTATAACCAGTGGCAAAGCCCGAGTTCCACCGAAAAAGTGACCGTGCTTCAGGTCAGGCATAACAATCCGTTGGTCGAATACCACTTTGGTGACAATATTATAACTCAGGTAACCAAAATGCGTAACCTGGGAGTGCTGGTGAAGAGGGGCTTCACATTCCCTGATCGTGTGTCTATCATGCACAGAAAGCAAATACTCCCGATGTGTGTAAGGGATTCACTAGTGGTAATTCCTTTATGTAAGGTATTTGTAAGATCAGTTCTTGAATTCGGCATACCAGTTTGGGATTCCTTGTTTTTAAAGGATTGAAAAATTACTGAGAATGCACAAATGAATCTCATCAAAAAGATTTTAGTCATGTGCCACGTGAGTTATGGGGGAGATGCTACAAAAGCTGAATCTGCCTTCCCTAAAACAGAGGATACAAAGGTGGGGAATCTACACCACAATGCAGTGCGGAACTCGATGGATTTTTCCACTGATAGATTAAACATTGGAATAACTTGCCAGAACTTGTGGCTTTTCCCTGCTGACCGTTAAATTATGGCTTGATTTGCATGTACATAATGAGACAAAAATTGAATATGATCTGTAATTCCAATTACTTTGAATTAAGGGTTGAGCTTTTTTATGTTTTACACAATGAATTCTTTACTGCCTTGGACTGTGCTTATCATGCTATACCTCTGTAAATAAGCGACTGACCATCTTCCTCTTTTTCTCTTGTGCGGTATTATTTACTATTTTCTAACTTTCACTGATATCGTCACACTCGTATAAGGAAACTGACGACTAATTGTTTGTTAATGAATAAATAAATGAATGCTATTGCTCACGGTAAAAACAATGCAAGGATTTTTATTTTTTTCGTAACGCTTGTAATCTTTTTTCACCAACGACCCTAAAAAATGGCTTAATGGAAAGTTATCAGTAGTGTCATCACTGAAGCCACTAGTTCAAGCAAAGCAAACTTCTAGCTTATTCTGTGTTTAATATGTTTCTGTGCTTCCGAATCATTAAAGAAGCACAGACAAACAGACGTTCGGCCAGAACTGATGAATATGGAAAAGTTAGTTTCATTCAAATGTCACCAATCTTGACCTTAAGATGGCCATCCAAATATAAAAGTCACGAGAATAAACGAGAAATCACGAGAATTTAAAATCAAATGTTGGCTCGTCTCGTTTCGTCTCGGCGGCAAAACTAATTCGGTTACAAAAACAGCTGTTATTGCATGGAATTGTGCATTTGTGTGATTTAACTTTCAGAGAATATTCTGAGGTAATGTTACATTTCCTTTCGTATCAGTAATATTTTGGAGCTCAACAAAGATGACGTCCTTGTCATTTTTTTTTTGTTTCCGTCTGTTATTTTTTCTGTTTTCTAGACTGTTTACTTTTGCTCTCTTTGTCACATCACGTTTCGTAGAATTCATTTTCATCTTTTAACAAGATTCCTGTGTCATTCTTCGTCCAACAAGGGGTAAAAAAAAAATATCCACCATTATGACACTTCGCGTGTACACTACAATTCGTTTTTTCGGCAAAGTTCCAGAAAATTGCTCCTCGCAAATACAAATGCACACTCGCGTGCACACACACACAAAAAATATAACGAATTAATCCCCTTCGCAATTTCGTTGGAAGCTAATTTTCCGTGACCGACAGTTTGCTCGTCGGGGACAAAAAATACAGAGAACGAGGAAAAAAAAGAAGAAAAGTACAAGCCTAACAGATAGGACAGCAAAAAGAAGAGGAAGTGATTCAGTGATGATCTTTAAATCTTGATGAATGCCCGTAGATTCGTCTTAAGATGCGAAATCAGAGCATGCAATGACGCTGAACGAAGTTTGGCGTTAAAAATGGCCCAGTTCTTTAACGCAAATGAATACAAATGTTCAGCAAGTAGGAGGAAGATCGCCTGAGCATCAACAGCAGCAGCAGCAGCAGCAGCAGCTCCGTAAAGGCAATTCCCCATGCTGCATTTTTGCAAATGCTGAAAGATGATGCGACACTCGGAATGCTTGGTGGGAAGGCATCCCGATGCTTGCAAAGCAGCTAGTGTAGCGGCCAAACCAGTCCGCTCCACCGAGAAAGTCAAGCCAGTAAAAGTTGATTTTCCAGAGTCGCAATCTCGTGGCCAAACGACGCCGTTTTTCGAGACAATCTAAGCTTACAAGGCCGTCTAGATGGCTGTCAGCTTCCGCCAACGAACCGGCTGGCCGCTTGATGTTTACGAGCGCTAAACTAGAGTAATTCGTCAAAGGCGGGAACGAAATGCAATCAGCGAGCTTTAATTCTTGAGCTGCTTGCGCTGCGCTGGGTGCACGCCGTCTCGCTCCTTCTTCTCTCTCTCTCCATCTCTCATTTTCGTGGTGTGCTGTACTATCCTGTTGCCAACATTTCTGCTGCTGTTCCCTACGTACCAGATAGCTCAAACGAGACTTTAAAAGAAGAAAGAAAGGAAGAGAAAAAAAAAGAAAGCAATCACTTATGTCAACACAACCTGACTTCGGAACTTTCAATTTGGGTTTGAAACCATACATTTCTCACTAAACCTAAAGAGACTCAATGATGGAGCGAACAGCTTATTTTCCAACAAAAAAAAAAGGTAAAATGAAGAAAAACTGTTCAAAGACATAACAAGCTGCCTATGAGTAGTTTTAATCGATCGTGTCTGTGTGGGGTTTTTTTTGCTAGTTCATCTTTCATTATGAAATTCGTTCTTGGTTCTTTGTAACACTTGAGTTCATACCAAGAAATTATTCTACAGTATAACAAGCACTGACAAGTAACACAACCTCTTTGTCAAAGGGTTCCACTCATAACAGAAACATTTTTTGGGGGTCAGGAATCAGGATGTTATAACTGCCTAAAGGGAAAATGTATGACTAAAAACCAAACCAACTAATAGTTAAACAAATATCCTTCTGTTATATCTTCCGAGGAATGCACTGAAAACCAGTGTGTGGCCATGTGGATGGAAAAAAAATCCAAATGTCATCATATGAATAATAAATGATGAGCTAAATTATGTACGTAAGACAGATTTAGGTTAGGTTACATTTGATTGATTTCTATGGGATGTTGTTACAACATCTGGTTTCAAGTGTTGCTAATTATTAGTCGCGACCACAATCGAGTGGAAGCCCATCAAAATGTACATCAGATAGAGCTGACTGCGCTTGACTGATATGTCATTAATATCCCTTTCTTACTGGTAAAAAAAATAATACAAGATATACTAAGAAAACTCGGAATAAATAGCGTTTTATTATAATACTTCACTATCGTTGAATGCATCTTTATCATCCAGGCAGCTGTAATAAACGTATGCTTTGTAACCTTTTTTTTTTCAGACAAAAATGTCAAATAAACCAACATCCAATAATAATAGTTTTTCATTGTTCGTTAATATGACGCAGAGTTTCGTTAATACTATACCTTGAAGTGTGCGCGGCCTATCTTGAGTTCGCCGCAAAACGACACAGATAATCGATTGTACGTTTTTGGTAGCAGAGTGCCTTGTTGATATCCAAGATGGTTACAAAAACAATGGCGGCCGTCGATTAAAGCCTCCCCCTCCAGGAAGACGTAGCCGCTCATAAAATAATACTTACACGACTCAAGATACGCCGCGCGCACAATAGGATTTATTGTTTATTCAACAAAGTATGCTGAACTGAAGCAAGAAAAAACGAAAACAGGTTGCATCCGTGAGATATAAAGATTTAAGCAACAATACAAAGGACAATGGCTTCCTCCAAGTCGTAAAACATCAACAAAACTGTCACACAAAAACCAAAATTCCTCTGTGCGGTGTTTTGCAGTTAAAGCTACTTGCCCTTTTCAACGTTTTTTCGAAACAAAGCTGTGAAATATTAGGCTTTAAACAAAGATTATTTTTTGAATCTTCTAGTGTTATACAAACATTGGCATTTTATTGCACAAAACATCCCCGTTTTGTGTTGGCTTTTCGACCATCTCCCACGCAGTGGCATCTCAATGCTGATGGTAATAAAATTATTAATGACTCCTTCCGTAATCCCATTGTTTATGATCGCTCCCATTCTATGGACAAACGCTTGCAAGGCGGGAAACTGGCCCATTTTCATAAATATTTCATGGCTTTATTTGACAGGTAATTTACTCTAGGTACACGTCGTTCCTTGTTGAAAACTTCATATTATTTCCTTTTCATGCCGAGGTATTAATCTATATTATGAACCTAATTACTAATGCTAATCCTTCAGCACGTCCCTTCTATTTACCGTCACCATCATTGGTAATGTCTGTCATGACAAAAGCTTATTATCAATCTTTGGAAGCAATCCTCCCGTCCTTTCAAAGGCCGCCCGTAACTGAATGCCACCTTAATAGAAAAAGACAATGTTTAAATACCCGCAGAGCGGCGCTGCGTTCTTCACATTAAAAAGATCTAATAAAAATAGGCGAATTAAAGGATTATAGAGAGGGGGCAATAGAGATTGCTGAAAGGTAGAAATTGATGCTGGAGTAGAAGGACGGGACGTATTGGGAGTAATTTTTCTTCATGTAGAAGTGTCAATTTGAAGTTCTATCTACCCTTGGCAATATTCTGCGCCATAATTTATTGATTCATGCTGAATATAAAAACCAGTGAGTACTGATAAGTGATTAATAATTATAAATTATTAAGAATATTTGTTTGCCATTCCAGCAAAACAGTGCTGCACAGGGTCGATGCCCCTAATATCCAGCCTTTCAGTGAGACCAAAGAAAAAGAGACCAGTTAGTTCGCAATCGTGGAAAACTCAGGTCTCCTCGTAAATAGATAGAAGTGTCAATTTGAAGTTCTATCTACCCTTGGCAATATTCTGCGCCATAATTTATTGATTCATGCTGAATATAAAAACCAGTGAGTACCGATAAGTGATTAATAATTAGATATTATTATTAAGAATATTTGTTTGCCATTACAGCAAAACAGTACTGCACAGGACCGATGCCCCTAATATCCAGCCTTTCAGTGAGACCAAAGGAAAAGAGACCAGTTAGTTCGCAATCGTGGAAAACTCAGTTCTCCTCGTAAATAGATCAATGCCAATGTGAAGTTCTATCTACCCTTGGCAATATTCTGCGCCATAATTTATTTATTCATGCTGAATATAAAAACCAGTGAGTACCGATAAGTGATTAATAATTAGATATTATTATTAAGAATATTTGTTTGCCATTACAGGAAAACAGTACTGCACAGGACCGATGCCCCTAATATCCAGCCTTTCAGTGAGACCAAAGGAAAAGAGACCAGTTAGTTCGCAATCGTGGAAAACTCAGTTCTCGTAAATAGATCAATGCCAATTTGAAGTTCTATCTACCCATGGCAATATTCTGCGCCATAATTTATTGATTCATGCTGAATATAAAAACCAGTGAATACCCATAAGTGACGTAGAACAGGAAATGCGGAGCACGTCTTTGAAAATGTTAGCTGATTAATAATAATTATTGTTATTAAGAATGTTCGTTTGCCATTACAGCAAAACAGGACTGCAAAAGGCCGATGCCACTAATATTCAGCCTTTCAGTGAGACCAAAAATAAAGAGACCAGTTAGTTCGCAATCGTGTAAAACGCAGCTTTCCTCATAAATAGGTCATCAGATTTTAGGTTTCCCTTAGAGTTGTTGATGGAAATAGTGGAGCCTGTTTCTTTGGATAAAGAATTACGCGCTGGAATCACTTTCTCGCCCATTTCCTATAATTAAGTGTGTATTTCGGCCCGACAAGTTTGAAGGAATGACCCCTCGTCCAGCTTTCAAACTGTTCTGTTTAAAGGATTGTGCAATGCAGACTCTCGATGTATAATGACCCTCCATAAAGTGAATTTCTCCCTACGGTGAACAATTTTTAACTTATGTGGTTGGCCACTTTGTGGTTGGTGAAATACTCTCTATACAGAACCTATTTGAAAGAACTTTTTTCAGTATTTGTAAAGATCTATCACATACGGTACTTAAAAGTACCTTGATAAGAAACCAGTTAACGATGTATAAGTGGAATTCACTAGAAAATGAAAGGTAAACCCGCAACAAAACTTAAGATTTTCTTCACTGGAGTTATGGTTAAAGGGGTATTCCTTCTTGTTCTATAACGCCACATGCACTGTGACTGAGGTTGGCGCTAATTGGCTAGCTCGACGATTTATTAAAATTCACCCCCCCCCCCCCCCACCCACACACAGTTCCCAGTCCGCGCATGTTGCCGTCGTACAGTTTCGCCAGATTTAGCGTAGTAGAACTGCACAACACTTCCGCTCGCTTCTTCACGTGACTCAGTGTTGCGCGTGCATTAAGAAAACATCAGTGAAACGAGGGTTACATGACAGCATCGTGTCGTCTCATATTTACTGTGAGCCAAACGGTGAATATGAGAAGGATGTCCTAAAAACACTTCCCAATATTCAACAGAAAATGTCCACGAAACCACAATTTAAAATGAAATTTTAGGAAGGGTAAATAATAGCAAGGGTAAATGAAAGAAAAGATCAACGGTAAATAAATAAACCCGTGTGGCCGTACTTGATGTGAAGTATCAAAAAATGTTGGTAGGATCTCGTTTGGAAGGTATGTTCCTTTAAATTACATTTAGTAGTGTTTATACATACATGATGTTTCTAGAAATAAAATAAAAATTTAGGGTATAGTTTGATTTAGTTTCAAATTAATCTGTAGTGTTTTTTACAGGTTTATTTTTTTTAATAAAAACGGTAATCGTTTTAAATAAAGTATATTGGTCCTGTGATTTCAACGTGCCTTGCCGGTCGACTTCGACGTTTGTTTGAGCTTCTAGATCCTTGTAATGCTCAACGAAGATCTTTCTTGGCACGCTGGAAGAGGGGGTAAGGGGGAGGTAACGTTTTTAGAAAAATGTTATTTTTGTTTAAGTTTTTTTTTTCAAAATTTGTTCACTGGGATACCTTACCCCCGCCCCTGTCTTCTCGGAGGTCTGTTCACGATACTGCTTCTCGGTAGAAGAGAATATTGTTAATAATACACACCGAATATGGAGTTCGTAGAATTTACATATGGATTTCCAATTTTGTTTTCATGGCTTGCTGTTCAACGAATATTTAGCTGGAATCCAGTACTTAGTTGCGTAAAAAAAAAACAACTAAAGAACTTTATTTAAAAATTGAGAAGACGTTTTTCGTTGGTATTTCTTGCACTACAGATTTCACAGCATCGTGTTCAGTTTAGTCATCGAACACAACGAATCGAATGTTCAAGTTACAGTCAGGTTATAAGCTTTTGAATCTGTTGACGTTTTGCGCACGTCCTGGCAGTCCAACGAGTAAAGGCTATTTGTCCTTTTTTTGGAGGCAGCAAAGCCGTAGTAATGGGGTGGCGGGAAGAGCATTCGCCAGGGACGCAGACCTAAAGAAGGTTGCGAGAAATATAGAAAATGTGAACGGCTGATTTAATGGTCTTCAGCCATTAATGAATGACGCGTGTGAAATTACGTGTCTTTTTTTTTTTAGTCTTAAGCGTACGTAATTTTCTGAATAACCTCCCTGATTAGTGATTAATGTCTGTTAAAAAAAAAGGGGGTATTTGTGTAGTTTAACTGAATCACACAAAATCACTAAATTTTGGTATTTACCAGCGCAGTTCTTCATCCACTTCTCATTTCACGCTAAAAAAAAAAAAGGGGGGGAGGGGGTGGGGAATGTTTTTGTTTTTGTTCTTGATACACGTTTTCTAGTTCTCAAAACACGTTTTGAAGCCACATAAAACGATGGGCCCGGCCATGTTGAAGCGTCGGCCATGTTCTGGGACAGAGAGCAGCACGAAAAGGTGATTTAGAGAAAACTACCGAAAACGGAACACTGCAAACTATGCTGTCTTGCTCGCGTTGCCTTCCATTCAACAATAGGGCATTCGGGAGCACTCTCCTGTTTTTTCTTATTATTTTTTTTTTTTTTTGGTCAGTTTAGTCTGGTTTTGTTGTTATTGTTGTTAGGTTAGGTTGGGAGTTCGAATTTCATACTGAGGTAGTTAACTGGTTTGGGGTTCGAATTTCAGGCTGGGGTTTGGTTAAGTTTGTGTTGGATAGTGATTTGTGTTTACAACAACCGAAAATAATGCCGACAGATGGCGCTACGCTTGAGGCGCACGCGAGAACTTAGTTTTTGACCGAACACTTTATGTCCTTGTTCGAGGACACCACCAGTGAAAAGGTTAAAGGGCAATTGCATCCATTTTGACATGAATGTTTTACTTTTGGATCACTTAAACAATAACTAAAGACAAGAATTGCGGCAGGCATACGTTACGTATGTACGTCCGATACAACAATTTCATTATTGCATCACCGAAACACGTAATGGCAGCCGCCATTGATTCGCGCGGAACAACCGAACTCAATGCCGAGAGACTGTGCTGCGCTATTTCGATTCGGAAGTGCCGGCGGAATGCGACGGAAGCCTACTGAGATAGCTCTGTTGGCTGTGAGTAGCTGAAGCGTCTGACAGCCTAAGCTGGCCAGTAATGTCGTGCTGTTCACTTACCAGTTATTTAAAGGAAAAAAGGAAAAAAAATGGGGGGGTCATATCGTACTACAATACGAATACAAAATTAATCGCTTAAAACATACCGTAATTCAGATTAGGAGATTAAAATAATTTTAAGAAAGATCAGAACTGGGTGGGCAAGTTTTATTTTTTAAATCCAACATTCAAGTTTAAAACTGGTTTTCATTAGGAGTGGAGCTAAGTAGAACGCATGGTTTTAGTCTTCTGTACAGCCATACCGGCTGAGAAGATTACTGCAACGACTTTGTCCGTCCGTCCGTTGCTTTTTTTCAACTTCGCAACGGTACCAGATATTGACGTCCATTGTTTACAACGTTAGATTCAGTGTGAGAAGTTAGTTAAGTAACATGGCTAATTACAACATCGTTACTTCCTTATAGCTAATAGAATTCTTCGACGTAACTAAATTAAATAATAACATTTGATCGTTGAATTAAAATCCTAAGGTAGGCCCTAACACTCAATAAAAACAAATGGATTTTAACTTCGTTTAAAAGAGTCTCGTCGCATTGTTGTATGAATGAATAGGCTTATCGTCGAACCAAATTCTCCATTAGGCCTATATCTGCTACTTACGAAATTAAAACTGCATTTTTAAAATTAGGCCTAAAAATTAAAATACGGCCTAAAATCATGTTATCATGGCAACGTCAAGTTGCTACGAGTCGCTGTTGGCTTCAATAACAGCTTCTCTCTCGTCACTTCCCTACTACCACTGACCTATATATATAGGCTGCGTTGCGCGTTACGTTGTAACACCGTAAACTGCGTGTCCGTAGGCGCACCGTGTTGCAAAAATGAATAAGCTTACTATATAATCCATATTTCCGTTAGCTGCTTACGAAATTAAAACTGCTGGTTAAAATTAGGCCTAAAAGCTAACACATTTTTAACCGACAATTGTGATGGCTACTGCTTTTCGATTAGTATAATAGAGATAGCTGTTGTGCATGATAGAGGTGTGCGCCTCAACTTTTGGAAGTGGAGGAACTGTACAGCAGAGTGGTGCGACTAGGCAGTTGCTGTAGCCGCTTGTTGTATTCCGAGAACGTTCGAGAAGCGTTGCTTATCGGTCGTTCAGGCTGTAGCTTCTTCCGTGGTTTACGCTTAGTGTAACGAACTGTATACAGTTTGAATCGAACACAGAATAGGTTCTTCAACTTCGAATGTTGCCCACGCACGAGTATTTCGTCTGTTTCCGCAAGCATTGTCGCTATTATCATGGTTACCATGGCAACGATGCCGCCATTTTTTATTTCAAGTTTCGCCTCCTACGCGGACCAGACAAGTGCGGCCTTCTTGTGCCGTTGATGGAAGCAGGTCTTTTTTTCCCCCCCCCCCCCCCCCGTTTTCAGAAAAGCGTTATTACCTACTTAATCTACCCGAGTAAAACATTCATGTCAAAATGGATGTAATTGCCCTTTAAGTATGCGGAAAATATTTTAAATATAGGGCTCAGTTTCAACGGATTATGTACCAGTCGCCACATTTTAGAAAAAAAATTTACAATAACGGAATGAATGTGTACTGCATATGGAGTGCCAAGAAATATTGATGCACATTTCGATTGTAAATGTAGTTCATGCGAAATGTCGAGAAATACCGATGCGCATTTCGATTGTGAATGTACAGTTCGTCAAAGCATCGGAGTTGATTGTGTTTGGGTGGATAAGCAACTTGACTAAACCGGAAGTTTAAGAGCGCGGCGTCAAAGGCCGTACCGCCACGCCAATCGGCACTCGCTGCCGCGTGATCGGAAATTTACACCCAACGCACTAGGTTTAATCTCTCTAAACCATTTTTCAACATGGCGGAGAACGCAGTCGATGCCTAGTATAACGCAGTACTAAACTGGTATAACGGTACTAAATTGGATTTAGTAATTTTTTCAATTTATCTGCTGCTACGACATTTTAACTTGTTTAAACTTACTGTTGTCACAAGAAGGAGACTCATGCTACACCGGCTTTCTTGCAAATATCATGCATTCATAAGCACCCCGTCTCGTGTGTTCCAAAAATACGATATTTACTCCCCCAACAATTGGCGTTAAGGTTTCGTTCGACTGTCAGACTTTGTTACAAAACACAATGGCACCTACGCCTGGCTATAATAGTCTCTTATCTTACCTACGTTTGATACATCATAAACAACGTAGTACAGGGCGTATTTCACAGAAAATTCGGTGGAATTCCATACGTCTACGAGCGGATCAACCGCGAATACCTCATGGCGGCTTGGTCTGGCGGAAGTATAGCAAACGCGCTTTGCATTCTGGGTACATTCGTGAGTCACGCTTGCCATCGAAAACAACGCACTTCGGCTATGCATTTGAGCTGGGAGTTGCGTATCCACCCAAACACAATCAACTCCTATGGTCAAAGTATCGAGAAATACTGTTTAGCATGTCCATTGTGAATGTAGTGCATGCGAAGTGTCGAGAAATACTGATGCACATTTCGATTGTGAATGTAGTTCATACGGAGTGTCAAGAAATATTGATGCACATTTTGCTTGTGAACGTAGTTCATATTAAGTGTCAAGAAATAATGATGCACGTTTTGATTGTGAATGTAGTTCATGCGGAGTATCGAGTAATACTGATGCGTATTTTGATTATGAAAGCAGTTCATGCAAAGTGTCGAGAAATACTGATGCGCATTTCAGTTGTGAATGTATATCACGCGAAGTGTCAGGAAAAATTGATGCGCATTTCTATTGTGAATGTATAGTTCATGCGGAGTGTCAGGAAATATTGATACGCATTTCTATTTTGAATGTAGTTCATGCTGAGTATCGAGAAATGTTGAAGATATTTCGAGTGGACGTTATTTCCTTTTAATGAAACCTTATCCATGAAGTCTGATTAATTTTGATATTTTTGATTCAAAATCTCCCAATTCCAATGCCCAAGTTAATTGATTTGCGAACCTGAATCCACAAAAAGAAGATTGGTTGCTTGTGCAAAATTAGAAAAGAATGGGACAACGGGTTCAAAATCTATCGTGCAAACAGACTGATAGACAGACATCGGAGAACCTCCTTTATTTTGTTTTGCAATGCACATCACTAAGACAAATTAACACACACACAAAATGAGGCTTAGTTTGGTCGAAATATCTGTTATTTTGTTTTCTCTTGCTTGTCGTGGCTGCCCTATTAAATTTTTGTTAATTTTTTTCAAACCTTGGCTTTCACGATATTGACTTAATTCAACTACCTGGTGAATCCTTTCGTCGTTATGGTTCATCAAAACATAACAAAAATCTGCGCAAAGAATTATTAAAACACTAGTTGTTCCCCGGCGTAACATACGCCGTCCTAGCTGATTCCCGCTGATTCAACTTAGCTCTAATAGTCAGCATTATTGAAGCAATAGTATTTGTTTCTAATTGTTAGAGCGCATATCCATTTCATTATCGGCCGCTCGCCCTTTTTCTTTGCTACCGTGGCAAGAATGAGCCCGCTCGCTCTCTTGCTGATTGTTGAAGCTTCGTTTGATCTCTAATAAAGCCTCATTAAGTCTGCTCACAAGGGAAATATATATTAATAAACAAAAACGGAACGTTAAATGTTTAGAGTAAGGATCTAA